>QEPC01015148.1:1849986-1898939 GCA_003113815.1 Sphenodon punctatus | reverse complement strand
CATAGTTTCCCTCTGCACCCCTCCACCAGGCCACACATCCACCCTGATCCCTCTGCAACCATCCAGACCATACACCCAGGCCATGCATTTGCCGACCGCCATGAGTGTTGCTCGGATAAATATGTGTGTGTGGCCTGGGTATGTGTGTGTGTATATGTGCATATGTGTATGCCTATGCATATGTGTATGCAGAGGCATACACATACATATCTTTACTCCTCTACATATATATATGATGTATGTGCATGTTTATATATGTGCATGTATAGATGTGTATATATACAATATGTGTACATATATGCATGTATAGATGTGTATATACACAAATACACGTATATTTACACACACACACATATATATTTCTTTACACACACACATACATATGGTGGTATGTAGACATTGGGAACGACTGGAATCATGGGGGGCTGGGTAGAAAGCATTAGCAGGGTCTTTGCCAAGTGTTCATGAGGTTCCAGCTCCTCGGTGGATTCCAGCAAGAACACGCATTTACTCTCACAGCTATCGTGCAGGATGCTGAATGCCACAGTCACAATTCAGGACAAGACGGATCATGTATGCTATACACCACCACCTTTTCCCGAAGGCCTTCTTCTCATTACAGTCACCCCTTATAGTCCATCATTTTATCCTAGTTCCTCTACCGCTCTGTTACTTGTTGTTTGCCTTCTTCAATTCCTTCCACCTTCTCACTGTCCTACCACCCAGTTCATTGTCATATCACCCATCCCCATTGCCTCCCTACCTATCATTCCAAGTTTGCAAATGACACAAAATTGGGAGGGGTGGCAAATACCTTAAAAAGTGAAATTACAATGTTGTAGCCTAGTGGATAAGATGTTGGACTTGGGAGGGCACCTTAGCCACAAATTAATGGGGTGTTCCTGGACAAGTCACTGTCTCTCCGTTTTTTGATTTTTTTATCTGTGAAATGGAAATAAGTACCTCTGGCTCTTCCAGCAGGCTTTTGCTGATAGGGGGGGGGGGGGGGGGGGGGGCGGCGTTATTTATTTATGTCTGTTGCACACCAGATTGAACTAAATTCTATTATTTACTATTGTTTTTATCTTTACTGTTTTAGACTGTATTATATATGTTTTATATATGACTCTAAACTGCCTTGAGCTGCCTGAGGCAGGATTAGGAGGGGTAAAAGTGAATAAATAAATAATAATAATAGCTCACAGGGTTGTGACTTCTGTGAATTTGCTGAGGATTGTCAAACACTTTGAATACTGCAACTGCTTGAAAAATAATAAATAAAATAATAATAATAATTATTATTATTATTATTATTACATTGGACTTCTATACCACCCCTCTGAGTGTTCACGTCTCGAGGCAGCTTACAACAACGCAAAAATACAAAAAAAAAAATACAGGGTGGCCCTGCTAAGGGTTCCATTTGGGATGGGAAGAATTTCCTTTCCCCACAACCCGTTCCTGTGTGTTCCTTGCTTTTTGATCGGATATCTTTGCCATGTCATAAGATATCCATGCCCCACTCAATCCCTTGTCATTCTCCCTGTTCCCATGGCTTCCACCTTAAATCGCCTGCTTCCTCTAGCCCTCTTGCTTATCATTCCATCTCTACCTTTGCCATTCCACAAATTCCCATGTCGTGTCATTTAACACTCCACCCATCCAGATTGTCATTCTAATTTCCTCATTTTCCTTTCATCCATTCCGCTTGGTCTCCAATTTTCACTACTTGCAGTCTCTTTTCATATTATTTACTTCCTCATGGGCTCTTTCAATGTTGTCACTTATCATTTCACCCATTATCCATTATATATGACCACTAATTCCACCCAGGTTCTTCTAATTCCACCTTTCCTCATGGAAATCATGGTTGCAGATCAACCCACTCTTCTCATCTTTGTCCCCTATTCCATGCTAACACCACCACCTTTTCCCGAAGGCCTTCTTCTCATTACAGTCACCCCTTATAGTCCATCATTTTATCCTAGTTCCTCTAACGTAGAACCGCTCTGTTACTTGTTGTTTGCCTTCTTCAATTCCTTCCACCTTCTCACTGTCCTACCACCCAGTTCATTGTCATATCATCCATCCCCATTGCCTCCCTACCTATCATTCCAAGTTTGCAAATCACACAAAATTGGGAGGGGTGGCAAATACCTTAAAAAAATCTGATAGGTTGGAAACCTGGAGTGAAATTAACAAAATAAAATTCAACTGAGATAAAGGTAGTGTAAAATTCTGAATTTGGGGAAGAAAAACCAAATGCACGAGTATAAGATTGGGATACCTGGTTCCGCAGCAGCATGTGTATAAAAGACTTAGGGATTGTGGTCGATCACAAACTGAACATCAGTCGGCAATGGGATACACCTGAAAAAAGGCTCTTTGAGAATTGCGAAGCAAGGGCTTCTCCACGGCAAGGCAAAGCAAAGCGGTCTAGTGCCACTCGCATAAGCATGGGTAGCCACAGGCCAACAAGGTTTATAAGAGGGCACGGGCATGCAGCAGGTTGGGACTGGCTGGGAGTCACTGCGCTAGGGTGGCTCCCTCCAAACTGAGAACCCCGTGGCTGCTGGGCTCACAGAAAACTTCCTTTTTCACACAGGTTTCCTCCATCTAGACTAAAGATCGACGTTGCTGATAAGTAGCGACTCCCCTGAGTATTCAGGTTCCTCCCCACCGGAAAGTGGAATCGACAATTTCCTCCCCAGATGGACACCGGGTCTCACGGGCGAAAGGAACGCGAGGGCTGCGGGAATCGCACCTCATCGGGCTATGACGCGTAGGAGGATATGACGTTTTGAGCTGAGGCTCCATTTTGGCGGAAGTGCTTTCGCGCTGTGTAACCGGCTGCTGATAGGGTTGCAGCGTTGACTTGAGCGACTTAAAGTAGGATTCGAGTTGGGCCGCCGAGTTTTCTGCTTTCAGGTGCCGCCGCCGCCATCATCATGTTCCTCACCCGTTCCGAGTACGACAGGTCAGTGGGGCAATCTGGGCCGGCTCTGTCTCTGGGAGGCGGTTTGGGACCTGGGGCTGAGTCATTGCAGGGAGGCCTAGGCCGGCCTGCACTCTCCTCCGCCACCCTAGTTCTGCCAAGTGCCGAAGGTCCTGCACCCAACAACCCCAGGTTCCTCTGCCTTCTCTGTCCCTCCAGTCCCTGGCGTCTTGTCACGGGCTTTCCCCTCCTCTCCCGCGGCTTCCCTCCCCGGACCTTCAGTGTCTACCGAGCTAGTATCCGATACTGTATAGAGAAAACGGTTTGGGAGACCTGAGGTTTGGCGTTTCGCGCGTTTGAATGGGGGAGCGTTTTAGTCGCTGCGTTGGGGACACAAACGGTGCGCCTGGACGCGCATCCACCCGCTCCTAGCGTGTCTCTTGCTAAACACACTCGGCGTTTCTCCTCATAATTAATTCGCTGAGGAGAATTATTGTTTTTTCATTGTAGGGGTGTGAACACCTTTTCTCCAGAGGGGAGGTTATTCCAAGTGGAATATGCAATCGAAGAAATAAAGGTAACATATGTATATGATAAAGGTGATATATTCTGGCTATACTGAGCACCTCAATCTGTGGTCTTATGTTATTTCATAAAATAAATTTTTGCCAGAAGAATGTGAGGTCTCCAAGGAAAATCTAATCACTGATTCTTAGCAGATGATACTCTCCTAGAACTGGGACCAAACTCATGCTTTATTCCATTTGTTTGTTTTTTAAAAATCTGTTTATACAAATTACTTTCAGAAAGCTATATTAAACACTTAGCATTAATCCCAGAAATTAGAAAATGCAAAGTTAATGCACCTGTGCAACTGTTGTGCAAATCTGTGTATTTAAGTTTATAATCCACCCTTTTTCTGAGGTTGAGGATGGCTTACAACAAATAAAAATGTATGCAATAAATTTACATGAAACTGTTTTAAAACCTTCTATTCCCAACCTCCCAAGTCATATATTCCTGCCTGCCAAATGCTTGGATGAATAAAAAGATTATCTCCTAGTAAAATTTTAATATGTAGTGGCGAGGGGCGGGGAGAAGCTCAGATTCATGCTTTCTTGAACCAAAAGGGATTTCTATAACTGTGGAATATCCACTGAGAATGCCTCCTGTGTGTGCTGTATGAACTTGATGCATCAGTGGTATATGCAAGAGGGCATTCCTGGTTAACCTCGAGTAGAGGAGGAAGCAGCCTTTTAGATATGGGACCTAGGATACTTAGGGCTTCATAGGTCAAAACTAGCACCTTGAATTGTGCCTCGAAATCTATTGGGAGCCAGCGCAGACTCTGAAGCACTCATGTAATGTGCTATTGGTGACCCGCACCTGACAGAGGGTGGGCATTAGTTGAAGCTTCTGAACAATTGAGGGCAGCCCCAAGTAGAGTGTATTATAATACACTCCCTGTGGCCTGTCTCCTTACTGGTGTGGGCCGCAGGGAGCACATGACACCTGGGCTCTGGGCTCTGCACTGGCTGCCTATAAAGCACCAGGCTAGGTTCAAGGTGCTGGTTTTGACCTTTAAAGCCCTTCACGACCTGGACCTTGCCTATCTGCGGGATTGCCTCACTCCCCATGTGCCTGTGCAACCCCTGAGTTCATCCATGGGGGCCTTTTCGGAGGTTCCCCGGGCGAGATGGGTGGCCACTGATGTGAGATCTTTTTTGGTGACTGCTCCCGTGCTGTGGAATTCGCTCCCGGAGGAGACTCAGTTGGCCCCCACTGTCCTGTCATTTCAACGTTTGTGTAAGAGTTGTCTGTTCCGCCAGGCTTTTGGCGAGGGGTAGGAGTGGGGTGTGGGTGGGTTAGGGTTTGGGAGGGAGGTTGAGTTTTATGATTTGTTCTAAAATTTGTTGATTTGTTTTTTTATTGTTTAATCTTTTGTGACGTTCGCCACCCCGGGCTGCCTTTGGGCAGGAGGGGCGGGATACAAGTCTTAAATAAATAAAAATAATAGTCTGGCCTCTTGGTTATGAAGGCATGGATAATGGTAGCCAGGTCTGAGTCTGGAAGAAAGGATTGTAGCCTTCTCATGAGTTGAAGTTGGTGAAAAGTGTTCTGGCCAGTGCCATGACTTGGTGTTCTAGGCATTGTGATGGATCCAGGGGCACCACAAGAATGCAAATCTGAGTGACAAAAGAAGGCCAGATCCCAATCAACGATGGGTATCTAAGCCTCCCAGGTCACAGGGTTGTTCCATCATCACTTCAGTCTTGTCTGGTTTCAGCTTTTGTCAGCTTGCTCTCATCCAGTCCACAACAGCATCCAGGCACTGGGTAAGCACTGATACCACAGGGCCCAGGTCAGATGAAAGAGATGTAGTTGGGTATCATTAAGGTAGCTGGCTAGCATAAAGATGGGGCATCACTCCAAACCTCATATAATCTTATACATCGACCTCAGATACACATTGTGCAGGAGGGGAGGCAAGGGGTGGTTCCAGGCGCATTACCCACCCAGTATTCATTGGTTACCAGTGGGGTTTTCACACAAGCACAGTGGGTACTGGGTGGGGAGATAGCACCCAAGATGGAACCCTGTAGGACTCCACTGGGGAGGTCTCGAGGGGATGGTGAGCAACTGCTTATCCTATGCATCATGATCCCCTTTTAATTTTTTTATTTCAGAGCCCTATTCCGTCATCGCACAGGACAAATGAGGCTCCCTGTTAAATATTTATGTAGCACCAACAATGTGCCTAGTACTGTACAATCATCATTTATAGATGAATCTCTGTCCTGAGAAGTTAACAATCTAGAAGAGACAAGGGAGGGAAACAGGTAGGGAACGTAGGGGAACACGGGTACGTTCAAGAATTTGAGAAAATACAGATGCACATTCTGAGTTAGTTACAGGTACAATATGTTAGATGCTGAGTGGTAGTATCGCCCTGATAGAAGGGACTGTAGAGGAAGCATCAGCAACCTAAGCATGAGAGAAAAGGTAGGTTTTCAGGAGGGATTTGATCGCTGGGAGGGAGCAGAATGAACGTATCCAGGGAGAGAGTTCCAAGCATAGGGGGCAGTATGAGAGAAATGGTGTTTCAAAGAGCAGGAGACTGGGGAAGCAGTTGAGGGTGGTGATAGGAGGAGTGAAGCATGCAGTTAGAATGTAGCAGCAACAAGTATAAGAAATGCCTTGCTCCCCCTGAGCAAGGCCATGAAAAGCCTTGTAGATAAGGAGTTTCTGCTGAATGTAAAAGGGAAAAGGGAGCAAGTGGAGTGAGGAGGACATGATGAAAGTCATGGGCAAGGTAGATCTTAGCAGCAGAACATTGAACAGAAGTGAGAGGGTCGGTAAAAGTGGGAAAGGCCAGTAAGAAGGCGGTTTCAGTAGTCAAGGGGAGAGGTGATTAGTGTATATACTAGCGTTTTGGCAGTGGAAGGCGTAAGTAAGGACTGTGTGAGCATAGTGGCAAAGGGGAGCAAGATTCCTTGGTGGGAACATAGCAAGAAACAATGGCAGAAAGATAGGGAGGAGCAAGTCCATAAAGAACCTTGAAGGTAAGGTTCCAGGAGTTTGTGCTGGATGTGAAATGGTAGGGGGAGCAGAGAAGAGGCTGAACATGATCAAAGCAGTGGAAGAGGTGAATGACAGAAAATGGATGAACAGAAGTGAGAGTCAAGGGAAGAGTGAGAAAGGTCAGCCTGGTCAGTGAGAGAGAGGTTGCAGTAGTGAAAAATGATGAGCATGAACTAGAGTTTTGGCAGTAGGAAACGTAAGGAGGGGTTGGATTTGTTGCATTCAGAGAGAAGTGACGGCCCCTAGCAACAGACTGGATCAGAGGTGACTAACTGATAGGCATGCAGCCTAAGGTCCAAGGGACTAGCTAGCCCCACCAGTTTTTAAAAAGAGGCACCTAGGTATACAAATTGCCACCTGATTTCTACCAGGGGGGAAAAAAAAAAATCCTTAAAAGGAAAACAAGAGAAGCACCACTTGAGTGCTGGGAGTAACCACTAATGACCCTCCTGCTCAGGAAGAGGTGGGTTGGGGTAATGTCCATCTTGAGGTTAGAGGACTTGGGTTTATCTCCAACTGGAGTATAGGAAAAGATATACAATTTGCAAACCACATCAGCAGGGTTCCTAGCTTTCTCTGCCAGTGAGTTCTTGAAGGCAGAAATCCCCAGAAAAATATTACATGTGTTCTCCATGCTTTTTGAGATAAAAACCCCAGAATTCCTGTTTTCCTAGAGAAAAACATGGAATTCTGGGTTTTCTGGGAAATTTTCAGCTGCAAAGGTAAGAACCCTGCACATCAGACATCCCCCATAATACAACACACAACAGCTGAGTTTAGGACCTGGCTAGTATGATTACAGAAAGAAGCAAGATGCACATGACATCACAATTTTTAGCGTTCAGCCAGTAAACTTAGCTGGGTTTGATCTAAGAGATCTCTTATTTAAAAAGAGGGAGGAGGATTATCAGTGGTTACAAAAAATTGGAAACCTTTAGGTGGGATGGTGGCACCATCAGTGGAAATTGAGAGAAGATGATGATTTGGGGGGAGACGAGGAGTTAGTCTTGGACGTATTAAGCTTGAGTTGAGACTGAAGCAGAGATGTTAGAGGGACAGGTGGAGATGCGAGACTGGATTAAGAGGGAGAAAGCATGGGTGTAGAGATTTGTGTCGTCGGCATACAAGTGATACTGGAAGCTGTGAGATTCTATGAGTTTGCCCAATAATAGAATGTAAAGGAAGAAAAAAGAGCCATGGACAGAGCCTTTGGGAACTCTGACCATGTGGGAAGTGACACACAGGATGTACCAGTAAGAGTCATTGGGTGAAAACACATAAACGATAGCTCCACTTTAACACCACTTTAACATTTCTTATGCATGTTGCAGGGCTGCATAGGGCACCAATAGAGTCCCACAACTCTCATAAGAAATGTTAATGTGGTGTTAGTTGAGTTAGCATTATGTCTGTGTTCATCCTTTGATGGAGTAGCTAGAGAAGTAGGAAGAGAATCAGTAAAACAGCCTTCTGTTGTATGCCTTCTGAACTATTTGCTTAAAACAGAATCCCTCATTTGCACTTCCCCAGCAGGGCTTCTTTCCATGCCCCTACTGCTGGAGCCTTTGGGAGACAGAGCTCTTATCTGGCTCCTGTCCCCTAAAAGGGCTCTTGCCCCTCACTGTGCTCTGGCTCAGACTTTTATACTCTAGGTTGTCTCCTGCCATGCCTAGCCCAGGTGCTAGGCATTAGGTGTGCTCCTCCCCTCCTGGGAGCGCCTGCCCATAATAGCACCTGTCTCGCATTTGCTGGCAAAAAGCACCTTAAAGGGACAGTCCCCTTATGCAGCACCCTGTGACACCAACAATGAAATACAATAATAAATTTAAAACTTTGAGGTGCCCAGACTTCAAGGGGCATGGCAAAATGCTGGAACAGTCACAATCCAAGAAGACCCCAAAAAAACCTGTTTTCTAATCCAAAATGATCAACCTGTCTTTGCATTTAGAAGTGTAAAGAACCTGAGGGATAGATTGACAATCAGATCACTATGTGCCAGAAAAAAGCCTGATAATTCATCTGTTGTCGTTATCCATGTGGTGATTGCATATCCTGCTAACAAACATCCAAGATGCCATTTTTTATTAACCCCCATGATGATAAAAATATATTTCTAAGGGGCTTGACCAATTGTTCCAGCAAGAGAGTTGCTTATATCATTAGATGTGCATGCAACAAGTTACGTGTTGGAAAGACCTTTGCTTTGTTGCAAACACGCATTAATGAGCATAGGAGTAATATAAAGAACCAGAAACTTTTAGCACCACTGGTTAAGCATTCTTGGGAACACAATCATTCATTTACAGAGCTTGCTTTCTGGAGTTTGGAATTGTGTTTCTCTGCAGGTGGTGATTTGGATTCTTATTTACTCAAGAGAAAGTGCTGGTGGATTTTTAAGTTAGAAATGGAGGTTCCCTGTGGACTTAATGAAGCTTTGGCTCTATCAGCATTTTTATAATTCACATTGTGAACATCCTCTGGGCTATATCTTACTGAGATATGCTTTCTTCTTCATAATTGCTAATTAGAATTTAACCTCTATTTTTATGTTTAGTGTACAATATTAAAAGCTATGTAACTTTGTATTTGTATTATCTATTCATTTAGTCTTCTGTTTCAAAATGCTGCAACAGGCCATTTCTCTGTGTTTTCATCATCTGAATGATCACTGTCACCAGTTTAATTTTCTTGATTTTCAGTGTTACTTGTACACTCGTCATCTTGCATTTCTATTAGGGATAGAACATTCCTAGTACTCGCAGCATCTTGAACGTCAGTTTCTGCTGACATCAGTGATTTTGTGTGCATGAAGAGTGCTGGTTCATTAGCTTTTTATCCTGAAGCAGTTGGAGATTATAATGTACTGTTACTGGTTTTGCAGTGCAACCAGTAGTAAGTCGTTTTCCTTTTTTTTTTTGTTTGTTTGTTGTTGAATGATTTCCAGTTCCATTCACAAGCTGCTGCTGTTGGAGGAAAACTCAATATTCTCACAGCAACTTGAGACAGCTGTTGAATTCCACAGAGAGCCTTCCATCAAGTTAAAGGTGGGGTGCAACTCGCAGCATCCCATATAAAATTCTTACTCCACCATTGTCCAGCTCTGCACTCTAAGTCCTTTGAAACAACATGGAGGGCTGTGTTAGGGATATGCTCTGCTACTTTAACAGTCACATCCATTGCTTCGAACAGTTCTTTCTCATTTAAATTTTCACCTTTTGTATCTTGGATCTTATTCCTAGCTGAATAAGATGGAAACAAAATTCCCGACATTCAAATAATGACATCAGCCTGCCTTCTTCCAGTGTTGATAGTGGTGAATGATGTACTGTGTCCTTGTAATATTTTTGAATTTTTTTTGAAGAGCAGACATCTTTGGCATGTCTACTTCAAGCTTTGTGATTGCACCAGAGACTGGTGGCAGCAAGTTCAGCACTCCACTAATTTGTATCAAGAACACTTCATCATCCAAAATGTTTTATCATTTAGTAGTAGCTGCTTGTGAAAGTTACTTTGTCTTCAGTGCATTTTCAAGACATTTAGTGATTGATCCCCAGGTTGTATCTACTGGATACAGAAGTGCAACTGATTTTCTATCTTTTTCCACCTGAAGTTTTCAACACTTTGTGGGATATGTTTGTCTTAAAACAACTTGTTAGGGTTTTTTTTTAAAGTTCCCACAACTTTTCTCACTGTCTTAAGCTTGCATATATCTTTCGCAAGCAAGTTTAAGCCATGAGCTAAATTTCCATAAGTGATGAGATGAGGATATTTTTCTTTGAGTATTCCCTAAGCAGTCTTCATATTGTGCTAGTATGATCAGTCACCAAGGCATGAACTTTTCAGGTCCATCATTTTCAGTGTTGTTCTCTTTCTTTTGCCATGTAAGACCCAGTATGGAGTCCTTTTTTGTTTCCATAGCCTTTAAGAAAGGCTCTTCAGACGTTGCAAATATAAAGTTAATCAAAGGATTTTCCTCTTATCAGTCCATCATATCAGTGAACTGGTGTGAACAATCTTATATTCGATAAGACTTTGAATCAAGTTATCTTCTGCATCCAAAAGGGAATTGGAAAGACTAAATTGAGATGCAAGTTTTAACTGAAGGTCTTAACGTTTTGAAAGCTTTTATTAAAACTGAGAGGAGTACAGGTTGAATATACAGCTCTTATAAGTTATTCAGTGCAGTTTTGTTCCTCGTGTCATTACATCAATGAAATTCTTGTTATAGAACTTATTTTTATCCCCAGTAAGCCTACTTTGATAACTGCCTGCTGTAACAAATGGTGAGAAACTGTTACTTGTGACTTGTGTTGGTGCTGCCAAAGTATGAGATGTCTCCAAGCTAGCTGGTTCTTTGTTTTCCTAACAGAAAACTTGATTTTAAGAAAATATTTATTTGTTTAAACTTTTATCCCGCTTTTCTCCAAAGGCTCAGGGTGGCTGACAACCTATATAAAAGATAAAAATCCATAAAAGCAAAATAACTCCCCTCCCCCAAAGACCCCAACCATCCCACAACACCCAGTACCACCTCCCCATGTCCCACTCTGACCCCCTCACAACCCTACCCCCAAACCACCCACCAAATGCCTTTACAAAAAGAAAGGTCTTGCACCACCTCTGGGAGATGCTCCAGAAGAAAAATTATAGGAAGTCTTAAACTAGCTATGGAAAATGAGTAAAAAATTATAGCTAGAGCTTTATGAACATCTCTTCCATTAACAATAACAATAAAATGTATATATTATCCTTCCCAAAAGTGTGTGTTGGTTATTTCAACAAAAACAAGATTGATTAAAATGCATAAAAACCTAAACTTACCATCCCTCTTACCTCACACTTGGGGAAAACCCAGGTCACCTCCCTCACCAAGGTTCCATAGCTCCTGTCCCTGCCCCAGTGAGAAGAACTTCCTACCTACCTGTATCCTCACTCCCTGCCTACACCTCAAGCCCTAATTCTGCTTATTTTTGTTCCCCGCACAATATTCCTGCCCTCCAAAACCATAACAATCTCCCCAAACCCTTGCAGTGCTCTGACATACCCTACCTGACTCCACCCATTCCTCACCACATGTTCCTTGATCTAAAGGGGAAAAAAAACATTTGGAGGGTGGCAGTGGGGCAGCCCCAGCACTGGCCACCAGTCCAAGCCCTCACCAGAAGTAGGTGCTGCAAAAGTCTTAGAGAGTGAAGTTGATTATGAATTTGATCATGGCGCTTCTGATACAAAACTTGTATGAAATGTATTCTAAATCAGATGATGCCAGAATAGTGTTGTTCACCCCATGTTCAGGTATTGTAGAGCTGCTATTCTTGAAAGTCATGAAAATCCTTCTTACGGAGGACACTTATTTCATTTTTCCAAAACATTTTTTTTCATCCTGGTAGCATTGACATATGTCTTGGAACAGAATTTGCATTCTCCAGTAACTTTTGACTCCTTCCTCTGCTTTTTAAAATATTTCCATATTGTAGCTGGTACCGTAGGCATTACGAGCAGAGTGAAAACTCTTCAAGTGAATCCACCCTGGCTAAAAACGAAAACCCATTGACTTGATTTAAGCAAAGACTTGAACTATTGACTTGGATGCAAGCAGCATAGCCTCCAGTTCTTCCCTTCCCTCCTCTTGCACAAGCATCACATCATGATCCATTCTGACTCACTTCAGCTACATAGGGACCCACCTGCTGCATGATCATAGCCAAACATCTTGACCTAGTACTTTCCTTTCTCCACTGGCTCTAAGCTTAAGCAGCAGAATCATGAAGAAGGCCAAGAGAAACAATGGAATGGGAGGGCTGTTAAAATCTGAATATTAGAATGGCAAAATCAAGATACATTATTAAACTTGGTTTACAATATAAAGCAATATATAAATATATTGGCTTTTAGTTTACATAAAAATACAGCTAAACACATCTGGAAAATTTTCTGGAAAAATACCCCTTGGTAACTTTCTGGAAAATTTTCCAACTTGCACCTCTACTTGAGATGCCTGAGGCTGATGTTTTGTTTTGTTGCTGTTCATAGTACTTAGCATTTTTATAGCACGTATGCTCAGATCAGTTCCTGCTAATTTCAGTAGCACTTCACATAATTAGGACATGTGGCAAGTCTAGTTTGAATGACACCCCTACCATCAGTTATTAGGCACTCTGACAGGTCAAGAGTTGACACCAGTTCTGGTTAATGATGATAAACTTCATGAACCATAAAATTGTCCTTTTCTCGTCCTACTGTCCCTGGCTTATTAACTGTCTTCCAGATTCTATAACAGCTTAGACAGGGAATCCTCTGTAGCATTAATAAATAAAGGGCTGTCTAACATCACTTCAGACTTGTCTGGATTCAGCCACCCAGTCTCCAGTGGCAGCCAGGCACTGAATAACCACAGAGACTACAGGACCTGGGTCAGATGTCTTGTCTGTGGCTGTTACTAGTTTTACCCTTTAGTCTTGTTAAAGCTAATGAAAGGCACCAATCTGGCAAGAAGGCTGCATCCATCTCTGACAGGGATTTGGCCACCATCATCCATGCTCTCATTGCCTCAAGGCTAGAGGACTGCAATGTGCTCTGCATGTGGCTGCCATTTTGAAGACTATTTGGGGTCTACAGCTTGCGCAGAATGCAGTGGCCCACCTTTTGCTGGGGGTGGATGCCAGAAACACACAACACTGGTGCTTCAGAGCCTGCACTGGCTGCCAGTGGCATACTGGGTAGAATTCAGGGTGGTGCTTCTGACCTAGAAAGCCCAAAGTGGCCTAGGCCCTACATGTCTAAAGGACTGCCTTCCTCATGTTCCTCCATGACCTCTAAGATCAGTCAAGAGCACTCTCTTGTAAGATCCATCATTGGCCTGGGTCCATATGACCTGGGCACACAGAGAGATGTGCTACACAGCTTTGGACTTCACGTCCCCTGAAGCTTCACTTAAGCCCTAGTTTGAGTGTCTTTCAGAGGCAGCGTAAGACCTGTTTATTCAGCCAGGCGTTTAATTGATGGGTAGATTATGGGTGGTGGGGGGGGGGCATAGTAGTATTTTATGAGTTTGAGTTATATATTGCCCAGGCCTTTGGGAGGGTGGGTAGGGTGGGGTGTTTTAGTTCCCCCACCTGTTTTTGGTTTTTATACTGTATCTTAGCCCTTTTATAATATTTATGATAATTTTTAATTGATTTTATTGTATTTTAATGTTTGGAAGCTGCCCCGAGCTGCATGGCAGGAGGGGCGGGGTAAAAATGTATTAAATTAAATAAAATAAATAAATATTTTGTATTTTATATATTAATGAGTCACCCTGAGCCTAAGGGAACAGAATGGAAACAGAAATAAATAAATGTTGTTTGTTTTATTTACGTTTTTTGCCCTGCCAGTCCCTGAAGGTTCAGGGTAGCTCACAAAAAAACATAAAATACAGTTAAAGGACATTATAGTGGTGTTGATGAAAAGCACTCCAAGCCACCACTGTGAACTGATGTTCCAGATGCAGCTCAGGATCGAGGAACACTCCAAATCTGAAGCTGAGTAACCAGGGGAATCTGTGTGGGTGTCTAAATTGAACACTATTAAGGTGGGATGTATACGCTCCTGTCTGCAAAGCACCACCAAATGAAAGTTGAGACTTCAATTTTGCATTAAAAACCTTAATTGCAAGACTAACCGCACCCAATGGTGATTGCATGAAGTAGCGAAGTAACACAATAGACGGCTCTTTTGCTCAGAGCAGCTGTTCCATGAGACTTCCAGGAACCAGTGGCCAAGAAATTTAGGCCTCTGCTGTAGTGGATGATTATTAATAATCCAAGAATATGTTTTCTTTTCATGTGAGAAGACCACTACTTTAGTTTTTCCATAACTAAGCTGAAGATGATTGGCTATACAAAAATTTGCAAAGGCTAATAACTGTCTACAGAGACGTACCCTTGTCTACGACATAAGAACTGTATAATCTGCATACAGTAAACGTCCTTTATCGTGTGCAGCTAATTTGGGAGGAAAAAATTTCACATCAGCCATCTGAGAAACCAAGTCATTAATACAAAGATTGAACAAAGAGGGGGCTAACACACAACCCTGTTGCTCCCCACTAGCTATAGCAATATTCTCAGTTAAAAGTCCTGAGTGTGTGTATTTAATAGCCACAGAAGAATTGTGATACAAAGCCTTAATCAAATGAGTCTAGGATCTATATTCAAAAAGGCCATTTTGTTCCAGGGCAATTGATGATGAATAGAGTCAAAAGCAGACTTAAGATCGATAAATGCAACAAAAAGCCTGGTGTTAATGGGCTTGTATATCTGTATAAGACGGGAGAGGACAATACAGTGTTCCATAATAGAACGACCCACCTGAAATCCAGCTTGCTCGGGGAAAAGTATCTTTGTCTATAATCCATTTATTGAGCCGCGACAGTAATGATTTTGCATATATTTTGCTGATGACACTAAGAAGACGGATGGGCCTATAATTGGATGGATTAGCACGATCCCCTTTCTTATAAACCAGAATTATCGCCCTCCCCCACATACAAGGAATATGACCAGATGAGTTAATAGCAGTAAATAGTGTGGCAAGCACTGGAACCCACCAGTCCTTAAAGGCGTTAATAAAGTCTATCTGGATAAAATCAGTACCAGGAGCTTTCTTGTTTTTAAATGACTCAACCAATTAGATCACCTCTTCAGCTGTAATAGCAGGTCCCTCAGGCGTCAGTGGAGGAAGAAACGGTGGCTTATAAATCTCTGAATGCGAAGAGTATGAGTTGGAAAAATACTCTACCCATGATCACCTAGATATAGGAAAGAGAGAACAAGATCTCTCACCCTTTTAAAGAACCATTTACAATTTTCCAAAATGATAAAGAATCATCTATCTCTGCCACTTTGAGCAGGGCTAGCCATCTATTATTATAGAAGGCTCGTTTCTTCTCCCTTTTGAGGGCCCTATACTGTTCCTTAATCTCAAAAAATCTCGGAGACAGATTTCAAGCCCTTTCCTATACCGAGAATAAATCGCCTGAAGACTTCTTTTAAGTAATAAACACTCTTTTTATCAAACCATAAATTCCTTTTTGGAATATTTAAGTTCTTAATAGAAGGCTATTCCTAAAATAAGGAAGCAAATTAACGCATATTTGTTCAAACACCTCAATTACAATAGTCCCTGATAGAGCTGCTATTGCACTTTAAGTTCAAAACAGCGTGAAGATTGTAACATAGGTGCTAGTAAAACTGCTAGAGATTCGTCCCAAAATTTCGCTTTGTATTGAAGCAATTTAGATGTCAACTGAGTCCTTCTACTATGAAAGCAATCCGCTTGATTCATTAGGGGCCTATCCTCTAGCATAAACTCAAGGGAAAGAGGTAAATGATCAGTAGCTACTAGAGATTCTACTTGGAAGTCCATAAGAAATGGGATTACATATGGGGATACCAGAATATAATCCACTACACTTTGCCCCTGATGCCCAATAAATGTAAACTCACCACTGCTTTCAGAAGGAAAAGACCCATTCAGAATTTTGTAAGTTACAAGCAGACACTAATTTAGTCAACTGTAAACCAGGAGTATTTATCTGCGGGTCTTTAGAACTTCTATAAACAAACCTGTCCAAGTTAAAACCCAGTGGGATATCGCAATAAATCAAGCCTGGCATCAGTTCTATCCTAGCGTTAAAATTGCCGGTCAAAATAAGCAAGGCCGTAGGGAACCTAAGAAGCAAATCTGCCACAGAATCTTCCAATTTAGGCCACACCATAGCATCAAAGGACCTAGCGTTGTAAGGAGGAAAATGCACTGTAAGGAGTATTAAAATATAATTGCCAATTGCCATAACTAAACCCATCATAAATGGGGGAACTTTTACTGTATCCAAAATTGCTGCCTCCAAGGCATCTGAGATTAAACAAGCTAGACCACCCGAAGGACGGCCCTTAGTAAAAACAGAAACTGCTGGAATAGAAAAAATTGTAAAACCTTCATATTGAGGAAGAGTTCTTAACCAAGTTTCCTGTAATACTACTAACTGAAATTTATCCAAGAAAGCAGAAACCGAACTGTCAGCACTATGCAGGGACTACCCTAAGATATTCCAAGAACAAAGTCTCAAATTATTAGGTCTAAACTCAGGGTGGACCCTACATCAATTGCTTGACGCTCTATTAGTACATGATCCAGATAAAAGGGTTTCAGAAGTATCCAGTATGATTTGTGCTGCCAACTCATTATCTGAAGATTTCACTTCTAAAGTTGGTGTAGTCATTAAATCAAGGTCCTTCTTTTCACAGCACCTCTGAGAGTTTGTTGAAGGTCCCTCCATAGAAAACTGGGAGGGAGCTGAACAGGCTGATTCCACAATATCCATATCAGCTAAAATTTCCAAAGGTGGAAGAGAGTCATTCAAAAGGTCCTGTGAAGAATTGATAGGAACAGACTCTACAGTCACAGAAGTAACTTCTGGATACATAGCAATGTCCAGTAAACGATGGTTAATGGATTCTTTATCTTGAGGAATCCTAATTCCACTACTACATTTACCAAAACCCTTTTCGCTGGAACTAGTTTCTCGAGTATGTCTATAAAAAGATCTTTTCTGCGATAACTGGCCATCAGGTAGTTTGCCAGTAACAAAGGGTAAAGGCTTATGGGAAGTGGTAAAGACCTCTATTGTAATTATACCCCAAGAATATAGGAGTGGGAAATTGGACACAATTCTATCCACCAAACTAGAAGACCTAAAATACACAATAAGTCTCTGCATCCTCCTGGGTGAAGGAAGCCTCTGAAAATAAGACATTTGCCTAAGCTCTCAGGCAGGGACTGTCTATCTTCTTTGTAAAGTGCCAGGTACATCGCTGGTGCTATATAAATGCTTATAATAAAAAATAATAATAATATAACAGGGATATGAAATTCCAATATATTACTCAACTGAAACTGGATAATAGATTTACTAAACCGACTAGGAAAAAACCCATTTGATAAGGGGAATGCTTTAAAAGCAAGTGCATATTTGTCTAATTGTATAGGACCTATATCCCTAAGAGAGGATCCTTCCCACAAATGTGGTGTCAGACTCATCCTGTTTACCATAAGCAGACATTGAGTCTGCAGCCTTGGAAGAGCCCTTCTCTATAACATGCCCTAGCTGGGTGTTTGCGGCATTCAGTGGGCTTAACCATGTTACCTTCCCACTCTTATCCACTAGGCGAAACTACCACTCCCGACTGAAGATTAGAAATAAAGTTAGTAATAATTTTGAGTTGAATTTTCTGGGCTTCCAATAACCCTGTAATTTTAGTAATTTATGCGAGCAACTTTTTAATAAGATCTCGTACGACAAAACATTGTGTGCCCAACATTTCATACGGGGAAGTAACTTTGGCATCTGTTTCACCATTCAAAAAGAAACTATTCTCACTAGCAGCCGTAGAACTAGCATCAGAGCATTTATGAATATCTTCCTGTAGCCCCTTCCTATACATACCTCCAGGAACACGGAAGAGTCTCTGCCGGGGGTGCCTTCCTGGAGGTCCCCCGTGTTAAACGGGGGACCACGATGGAGAGGGCGTTCTCGGTGGCCGGGCCATGGCTTTGGAACTCCCTCCCGAAGGAAGCTCACCTGGCCCTGGGTCTGATGGCTTTTTGCTGAGCCTGTAAGACCTGCCTGTTTGCCCAGGCCTTCGGAGGTGAGGATGGGAGGGAGGGGGAATGTGGTTTTTTTGGGGGGGGGGCATAGTTTTAAATTATTTATATTGTTGCTTTATGTATTTTATTATTGTTTTAGTTGTGAGCCGCCCTGGGATGCCATAGGCATGAGGGGGCGGCCAATAAATGTAAATAAATAAATAAACAAACATCAGGGCGGGTAACAAATGAATCTAATTTTAATTGTTTAATGGGCTGGCTCTCAGCTGCAACAGCTTGTCCTTGCCTGCATCTTTTCCCAATAGTACTTGGGAGTAAACTAACCCCTCTGACTAAACGTAATCTCTGCCACTACCACCTAAAGTCTACCAATTTCCCCACATCCACCAGTGCCGTCCGGAAACCCACACTACAATCTGCTCCTCCCCCTCCCCCCCCCAAGTAGCAGCATGGGCCTTATCAAGGGCCTCTCACAAGGGTCCACGCCCTTGTGCACGCGGCGCACGCCTATGACACAGCCACAGGCTGCTCCAGTGGCTTTAAAGGTGCCATGGGGAGGTAGGTGGGCAGGGCCACAACTGCAACTGCATCCAGGTCTCCAGTGCGGCGCCCAGGGCTGCTCCCGTGGCTTTAAAGGTGTCTAGGGGAAGTAGGTGGGTGGGACCGCAGCTGCATCTAGGTCTCCAATGCTGCGCCCAAGGCTGCTCCAGCGGCTTTAAAGGTGCCTAGGGGAGGTAAGTGGGCAGGGCCACAGCTGTAGCTGCATCCAGGTCTCCAGGGCTGCTCCAGCGGCTTTAAAGGTGCTATTGGGAGGTAGGTGTGTGGGGCTGCAGCTGCATCCAGGTCTCCAATCACCTTCATATGTTGCTTCTGGTAAAGCAGAAACCTAATTCATCAGGCTAGCTTTTTTTGCTCGTTTTCTCATTAAAAAGCCTAAACGCATTGAACTTGGGTAGCTCAAATGGCTTATTTAAATATTGGGTACAGTATTGCATGTATCAAACGCAGCTTTCTTTTCCTAAGGGGACATAGTGGGAGGAGAGAGGGGCTGTTGGCAAAATTAAAGATAATAATTCTTTTGATGTGAGAATTGACTATTATAAGAAGTAATAGTCAGAGACCTACGTTCACTGCATTTTCCCCATTGCTGCCCACCTTGACAGGGTGGTGTAGATTTGAGACTGAAAGCCAGAAATCCTTGAGGTTGTCAGCTCAGATTAAATCTCTGGGTGAAACCACATCATATATGTCCATTCCCCCCCATATCTGAGATGGTGTTAACCATTAACCTCATTGGTCAAAACATGTGTCAAGTGCAAAGTACTTTAATTTCACCTGTATGTGAAACAAATAAATTCTTCAGAGGGGAAGAAAATTAACAGAAAGGATCTAAAGCAGAATGGGGGGGGACGGACGGACCCACAACTGACTGATTCTGAGATAAATAAGCTAATGTAGGAAATACCTTACATCCCACAGTGTTTGTGGAAGTTGGTATTCATGGTTTTAAAGCCTATTTTTGCCTTGCAAAAGAAAACACTTTTTTTTTTTTTTTAATGACCTGTAAAATCATAACTTGGAGAAGAGATTATTGTATCTGGAGAGATTTCTAGATTCAGATGAACTCTTAAACAAGGGCTGTTTTTACATGGATGGTGGTGGGTGGGGGGATGGGTGGTTGACCGTGGTAGGTGAAGGGGGGTGTGTGTGTGTGTGTGTGTGTGTGTGTGTTTCCGTTCACACAGACACCCACCTACACCCACAGAGCCGCCTCCTGCTTTTTTGGAGGGCTCCGTGGGTGGAGATGGGTGTGCCATGGGTGGAGGTGGGTGTTGCACAGGAGCGTGCACGCACCCCACCCATCCTGCTCCGTGTTCACATGGGAAAACATAGAGCGGATGCCCATCCCACTGCCTGCCGTTTACACAGATGCCCCCCAACACCCGCCTGAACACCGAGCCGGGTGGGAGGGGGTTTCCATGTAAAAACAGCCAAGATGAAGGTGGGTGGGGGCTAGATACTGAGGTGCAGACATCTTATAAATGTCAGATGTGATTAACTCTGGTGTGGCTTTCTTCTCACTAGCTTGGTTCCACAGCCATTGGGATTCAGACATCTGAGGGCGTTTGCCTGGCAGTGGAGAAGAGAATCACCTCTCCGCTTATGGAGCCCAGCAGTATTGAGAAAATTGTAGAAATAGACTCTCACATAGGTAAGAGTAATAAAAACTTGCATCTCCCTATGGTAAGGCCTTTAATGTTTTTTCAGCCCTTGATGTGTTATGGAATGCTTGCTTTGGGGGTGTTTTATGCGATGTGTCCTGAAATATGGTATATGAAACTTCACCATGCAAGGACTTGGACTCTGATGGGCAGGGAATGAACATTCATCTGATGAATTCCATGTGCTGGTCACTGGTTTTTCAGGCTCTGGACCAGCAGGCCATAGCTGCAGGAGCAGGAAGCAGCACCTGTAATGCTCCCTCCTGCCTGACCTCTTCAATGAAAGCTTGTTCCCAAGTTTAGAACTGGGAGGACAGGGATTTATTGCAATGTAAAGTGTGGTCCCCATCCAGGTTCTATGATGGAAACTTACTGATTGGAGCACTAATGTTGGCTGGTTCTTTGCTCTCAAGGTACTTAGACAGTGAATCCAAGGAAGATTTTAAAATATATTGGACATACCCAAAACACTCTTCCAAATGGTGAAAATTGCAGTGGACCATGGAGGTTACAGGTTTAAGAGCGGAATTCCACTTTTGCTTTTCTTAGGATATTAAGTACCTTTCTTTCCAACCCTTGCTTTCCGTTAGGATACTGGAAAGTTATTGTGGTAGGAACACAGATTGAACATGTCCGCTCGTTGGCTTTGTAGTTAATTCATTGACAAATGCACAACTATCGTTCATTGCTTATTTTTCTAGTCTCTTTAGTCGGGTGTCTTAGAGTGACATAGGCCTCTGACAACACCTACATTTTTAGTTTCTAGTCCTGCAGATCTCTTATACCGGCATGGACATGGACACATGAGCATTTTCCCAGCCTGAATTGCAGATTCTTCATGCTACCCAGCTGCCAACTAACTTGTCTTTTAGTTATGCCACCTGTGTGGAGGTGGCTGGTGAATAGCTGCTCCTCATGGAGTCTGCCTTGCTTCCTTAAAAACTTACTGTGCCACTGCCAGCTTAAAAGGGAAGCAGCCAACGCTTCATTGAGAGCAGGGTGAATGTCTCTTCGTCCATGCTTTGCATTCTGTTCCTGTAAGTCACTAGAGGGCCTAGTGGTGGTAGACAGGAAGATTTGAAGAGCTTCTTATTTGGTCTTCTGAATTTTGCTCTATTTCAGAACACCATTCATTGATCTCAATAAATTATAGGGTTTTATGAGCTAATACTTCACTTCGTAGTTCATTTGGGCAGGGCTTAGTATTCTTCACTTTCTGTCCCAAACTATTATAATCTAGAGCAGGGATGGGGAACCTTTTCCCCTGGATGTGAAGACTACTTTGGAAATTAGTACAAGCTCCATGGGCCAAACAAGAGTTGAGCGATGGGAATCTAAGTGGAATGCTCAGGATTGGGAAAGCGTTCAGATCTTTGCTGCCACTCGCAGATCTTGCTTATCCTCAAGTGCAAGCCCACATCTCTAATCCCTTACTCTGAGTGTGCACCTTCTGTTCATGGAAGGTAGCAGCTAGATCCAGGTGTTAGATATAGGAATTGGAAAGGGGCCAAATAAAACTGGCCATGTGCATTTGACCCATGGGCCAATGGTTCCCTATACCTGCTCTAGAGAGTGTGGTTGCCTTACTGGTCCCAAATATAAACCAATAGATAGATATAAAAGCAGTTGCTTGGGAAAGAGCAATTGGGGTGGGGGGGAAAGGCATGTGCAGAAAAACGTTCTGACAGTTTACGTGCTTGAGGAGGGACCCTGTGTGGTCCGATAGCTTGCTTACTCTCACCATCAGAAGTTGATCTTATAAAAGATCTCTGAACTTGCTTTATCCTCCATCCTGAACTATTGCTATAATTCTGTGTGCAGTGATCAACAGTGGCAGCTGCATCATTGATGGCTGAAATAATCCTTTTGTCAATTGAGGTGAAAGGTGATAAATAAAAATACCGACTGTAACTATCTCCCTTTGTTTTTTTGTTCCAGGCTGTGCCATGAGTGGATTAATAGCTGATGCAAAAACTTTAATAGATAAAGCAAGAGTAGAAACACAGGTAAAAGTTAGACGTTTCTCAGTGATGCATCTATCCCCCTTTTAAAGAAATGACTTAATCAAACACTTTTTGTTGTTGGATCATTTATTTATTTTGATTCAATTTATATCCCGCCCCCCTCGCAATCAAGCGACTTAGGACAGCGAACATAAAAGCATTAAAACAATACACTGCAAAATATAAAATATAAATATTAATATAAATTAAAATATATAAAAACCCATAACAGCAGTGGAAAAACTAAGCTTAATCTGTGATAACCCACTCATCTCCCTTCCCCCTGCAATATTTGTATAAAATATGCAAAATTGTATAAAATATAAAATATTTATAATTGTTCAATATAACAAAATTATAATCCATTTTTATTATAATGCCTGTTAGTCTGGCATTTACAGATTAATAGACATACCCTAAGCCTGAACCACAAAAGCAAACAATGTTGATCTGAAGTGAAATTTGAAGTTATGTCCACTTGCTGAAACCTCATCGGTGTTTGAACTGATTCATTCACTTCTTGTTAGCTTCTTTCATTGTAAGATCACCAATGGCCTGTACTCCATTCTTGTCTTGCTTGCTCTCTGCCTTCGACACTGTTGACCACACCGTCCTTGACTTGCTTTGCTCCCTTCGTTTCCAGTGCTCGCTTTATACTAATACCCAGAATAACAAAGGATTGGATCAAGTCTTCTTATTTCTCTAACAGCTCCTTCAATGTATCTCTTGCTGGCACCTCTATGTCGCTTCTCCTCTCAATTTGAGTTCCTTAAGCTTTGTCCTTGTCCCTTTTACACACTATCTCTGAGCAAACTCAATGAATTCATGACTTCCAGTATTGCTTGCATGTGATGACGCTCAACTCTCTCCCTCCATCCAGTTTCATCACAAACTGTGTCTTTGGCATCTCTGCTTGGATGTCTCTCTTCAACTCAAAGTTAAGATTGCCAAAACTGAACTTGTCGTCTTCTCCCACCAGCCCACCTCCTCAAAGCTTTTTTTGTGTGTGTGTGTGTGGAGCCACATGAACTGTGGTGGGCCCAATCCCCTGCGTGCTCTGTGGCAGGCTGAAGTGCCAGCCACACACACAGATGCCCAGCCCTCCATCTATCCCGTTCCCCGACTGTGACGTGGCTGCATACGTGACGATAGCACCCGCCACTCAAAGCCCCATGGCAGACCTTGCCGCAAGGTGGGGCAGACAGGGACTGGGCCCATGAGCGGTGGTGTGCTGCTGCAGGTTGGGCAGCCTTTTCAGAGGACTGCTTGCCCTGGGATGGGGTGAGCATCTGGTAGCCAGCATACAATGCAGCGCATCGTGCAGTAAGGCTGCCCGATGTGGGCTAACACTACGCAAATCAGGTTAGCATCTGTGTGGCTTGTACCCTCTCCCTTTCTCTATTTAATGGTGTCACCATCCCCTAGTGTGGGGTTTATCTATGACTTTCCCTCTCCTTTGCTCTGCAGATCAAATCTATTGCTAAGTCCTGTCGCTTCTCCGTGCACGATATTACCAAGTCCTACTCTTCCTTACTGTTTTTACTGCCAAGACTCTTGTCCAGGGGTGGGCAAAGTTCCCAAACCCAAGAGCCATGTAGCAATAGTTTCATATTGCCAAGAGCCCCAGTCCAATGTCCAGTTGTGACTAGACCATCCTTCCTCCACTTGCATTTAAAGGGCTGTCAAAACTTCTCTTGACTTCTGATTTTAATTCTACAAAGCAGAAGATACCCTCTTTTTTGAGACTTCCTTTCACAAATCAGCTCCATTAGTTGGGGTTACACTTTGGGACAGCACAAAGCCATCCTTGTCTTGATTTCATCTTTTAACTAAATGCTTTCCAAAATCCTGCCCTCTGCCAACCCAGGGAGTAATCATGGGAGTGGACTTGTCTTCAGGGTGGTAGTGCATAGCACCACCATTGGGCTATCTGATTGACCCACTATTTTCCAAACATGTCTTGTTGTATTAAAATATTGACTTTTGAGAGAGTTTAGCAGACTATCTTGTGAAATTGTGCTGGGTAGTTCAAGCCCTTTTTCTGTCTTTCTCTAGAATCATTGGTTTACCTACAATGAAACCATGACAGTGGAGAGTGTGACACAGGCAGTGTCCAACCTAGCCCTGCAATTTGGAGAAGAGGATGCTGATCCAGGTGCTATGGTAAATAAAGACTTGTGCAAGTTTTGTTCTGCGCACACGACTGTCTGTGTCTTGATTCTCTGAAATCCCTTAAGAGTCTCTTAATTCCTCTGTGGCTTTGTTACAGTCTCGACCATTTGGTGTAGCGCTGCTGTTTGGAGGAGTTGATGAAAAAGGACCCCAGCTGTAAGTTCATCCCTCTTTCGTCTGGTTCATGTGCATTTGGGGAAGAGAGAGTCTGTCTGAAGTGCCACCACATACCCAGGAAAGGGGAAATAGCCCTGGAATGGCGCATAAAGCAGCCCACATGTGACTGTCAGAGAGGCAGATACTAATGCCGTCAACTTTTCTTCCATAGATATTTGCTCTGAACCGCCAGAAATACTTCAGTGCGACTGGCACAGTGGGTGTGTTCTCAGTATTGTATAGTGTCACACTTGCAATAAATTATCAGTTCCACTTTTTTCAGTAGGTCAGGGGGGTGGAGAGAGTGATTTTTTTTTTTCCCTACCGTTCTCCAAAAGGTCACTAAAGCCACTGGTAACATAATATCTGGAGTCTGCTGTAACATTCCCTAGGCAGGAGAGAGCACTAGCAACCTGAAACTCAATGTACTGTAAAGTTCCAATCTGTTGTAAAGAGAGAAACTTTTCTGAATGCAGTTAGAGGGGAAGCCTGGTAAAAAGAATGAGTGAAAGTTTGCCTGTTGTGGGAATAGCGACCTTAGTCCCTGTCATAATAGGGCGAAATGTTGCATTGGAAAAAAGTGTTTCTGCTAGGATTGTGTGTAATAACTGACATACAATGTATTACCTAGACAAAAAACCTTTGGTTTAAGAAGCTTGTTAAGGTGGCATTACAAATTATACTCCAACATTAACATGACAGTAAGTTGTATGTTAAGGCAACTTTATTAAATATCAGACCAATCTATACGTTTTTCTTTGCTCATTCATTAATTAAAAAAAATTGACAACTGAAATTAAACCATATACATTCCTCATCACATATAAGTATTTTTCAGTCACCATATGCATGCAGATTAATTTCAGTTGTCATAATTTTTTTTATTAATGCATGAGAAGAAAAATGTATAGATTGGTCCGATATTTAATAAAGTTGCGTTAACATACAATTTACCGTCATGTTAACGCTGGAGTATAACTTCTAATGCTGCCGTAATGAGCTTCTTAAACGGAAGTTTTTTTTGTCTAGGAACTTGCCCTTTGGTTGAAACATAATAGTTTTGTTAATGCATAAGCTGGCCCCAGACACAAGAACACTGCAGGTGCACGCAGGCGCTCACCCATCCCCCCACATGGAGCAACCTGTTTTTGCAGGTTTCTCTGCAGGGGTTATGGATGGAGGTGCGTGTTACACGCATGCACAAGCGACTGCTTTCATATGAGACACACCCGCCCATACCCAGGGGCATTGCTAGCTCCTAAAAAGATATGGGGCTCCCCTGGGTGCTGTCTGGCTCGGTGGGCCTGGGGGCGCTGCCCGGCTCGCATGCGAATTAACTTTAAAGGCGCTTTTGCCCTTCCTCAAAATGGAGGTTGTCTGTGCTCACTGCACCCTCAATTATGGTTTACAACTGGGTGTTTCCCACAATTCCAACTACAAACATTTCACAAGCAGAAAGCAAGTAATAAAGCGGGCATGCAGAGCAAATGGCCAAGCCACAATCAAGCACACGACACCCCAGAATACAGCCTATTAAGCACATTATGCCATGCAAAGAGACGTTCTTCTAGATATATAACCAGTTCATTTGTGCCCCCATAATAAATTAATGCTGCCCTCACCCCATAATCAGTTGAAGGGAGTCAACAGGACAGCCTCATGAGGAGAGGTGGGGCGCAGGGGGAGAGTGGGAAGAGAGGACAGCCATGTGAGGAAGGAGGGGGCATGGGGCGGGAGAGGGAGCATCTCTCTCACCTCACATAGAAACACGTACATAGACAGAGACACACACACTCGACCTCTCTCACACACTATCCTTCTCACATAGATACTCTTTCTCACACACACACACGCTCTCTGATCTTTCTCACATACACACACACTCTCACACACGCAGTCTCTCTCTCTTTCTCTCATATATAACTAGTAGCATAACTCAAGGAATAGCAAGTATTTGCTAGCTTCACTCATCTGATTTGCACAAAGGGTGAAAACAGACATGCACTTCACCTCTGCTTTAACATTTCTTAGGCATGTTGCAGGACTGCATAGGGTGCCAATACAGCCCTGCAACATGCCTAAGAAATGTTAGTGGTGTGAAAGCAGAGTTTTGTATGCATGTCTGTCTTCCCTCAAAGAGATGAGCTCTGCACCTACTGGGAGCTTTGCTACTTAATTTCATTGTGGACCCAATCCTCCCAGAAATAACCACTACAGTATGTGCCTTTCATTTTTAACACACTGTAAGCTTCTGCAGTTCACAGCCTGTCAGTGAGGGGCTGTCCCTATTTCAGAGAGGGGGAAAGAAAGGCACCAATTGCCAGATCCTAATTTTCAGCAGCAACCACCAAAATTGAGTGCTTAATTTCAGAAACATTGGGCCTGACTGGTTGGTGGTGCTGAGCTTTTCACAGCTCCCACTGACTTCAGCTGAAGGTAAAAACGCTTCACAAAGTTTGGCTCAAATCGGGGACCTACAAGCAGTGGAGACACCGCTACTTTTTAAAGTTAACAGGACACAGCTCTCTGCCACTAAAATTCTTATAACTAAGGATAAGCTGTATTGCCACCCCCAAGCATTCAGAATCTTAAGTCAAGCCACACTAAAATCGCTAGTTCAAAAAAAATATTTAAAAATGAAGGGTTAACTCTTTGTAGTTGCCATCTTTTTTTGCACACTTTAATGGAATGATGTTTCTAAAACCACGGGGAATAAAACCTTATATTTTGTTAACGCTAATGCAGAGATTCTTGTATTATTATTAGCATTTTTATAGTACCAGCAATGTACCTGGCGCTTTACAAAAAATAAGATAGACATGGTCCCTGCCCGAGAGCTTACAATCTAAAGACAGGGGGAGGGGGGAACAGAGGGAGAGACAAGGGAAGAGACATTCATGAGGATGCAAGAGCTCGGGTACACGTTCTTGGCTTGGTTACAGTAAATTGGGAGTTTGCAGATAACAGGTGGGGGATAATCCTGGGTGGGATGTTTAGCAGGAGTTAGAAGGACGGAGCGGAAGAGGTGGGTTTTGAGAGGGACTTGAGGGCATGGAGGGTGGGGGCAAGGCGAATGACCAGAAGCTGGAGCTTTTAAGAAAAACGAAATAGCTAGAGACTTGTCTATTTACAATGGACAAGATGATGATGAACCTGCAAGACAAGAAGCTAGAAAAAGAGGAGAAATATGAAAAAGCGAGAAGGAAGAAAAAAAATAACTGAGGCAAAGTGGTTTAATATATTAGGAGCCATTGAAGGGATTGACTTACCTGAGAATGACATGACTCTGTTGTTTGACCGTTATATATGAGTGGACATACTGGAGTAATGCCTTGTAAGGGAACTGAGAAAATTTGAGTTGTAAATCTGTTGGAAATAATATGTACAGAACTGTGAAATGTTAATTAAAATAAAATAAAAATTCCCCTAAAAAAACAAAAAAAAAGCTATAGAGCCATGACTGACTATAATAACTTGAATTCTAGCTTGGTTGTTAGTTGAGTTTAAAATTCAGGGCACCTTCACACTCTTCAGAATGTTGGTCTGAGCATCCTTCAGATGCTATTTGGAGTTACCTGTTGCTGTTCTGTCTGGTCCCACCTGACCAGTGTCAAATGAGTGACACTGGCTGCTGGTGCGAAACACCCGATTTTGAGCCTCTGCTGCAAGATGTCAGAAATGCTGCTCTCTAAATGCCTCCGTGTTTACCTTGGCTTACAGCTGTAAGATGGGCTTTGCATAGTATATTGTTGCTGCTGTGTCTTCTGAGGAAGCACCTTGCCAGGCTGTGCCAAGAGATACTTCCAAAGTCTTGTGTTCACCCTGTCTGTGTTTCTGGCAGATTTCACATGGATCCTTCAGGCACTTTTGTACAATGTGATGCCAGAGCAATTGGGTCCGCTTCAGAAGGTGCACAGAGTTCCCTGCAAGAGGTTTATCACAAGGTAATGGAAAGAGCTCAGAAATGCACCTTCTGGCTAGCTAGCTGATCCTTCAGGCATAACCCCCATTTTACCAATATGGAAAGCTTTGGGGAAAATTTGGCCACTGAAGTAGTTTATGGAGGTGTATAGTCTTTTATGGACAATCTTGTATCTAGCTCTTTATCAGGATAAGTAAATTCTGCATTCTTGGGAAGTTTCATTAGGATTACAATGTCATGTTTATGGAATTCTTTTCAATTTGCATCCTGGCTAAAGGAGACTAGGTAAAACAAAAAAGAGAACCCTCGCCCCTGGCTTTGGCACTGAGATGTGTCTGGAGCCTTCCACAAATATAAAAAAGTCATCTTTCCCCCTAACTACTACATTTAATGATTGAGGCCAAAAATAGTTCATGGAGAGTTTCATGTGAAAGCAAATCTTATAATGGGGATATACTGGACACTTTTATAGAACAAAAGAATTACAGTATTAATGGAAGCAATGCACCTAACATCTAAAGTTGTCACTTAGCAATAAGGCATGTCATTGGGTGATGTGGGGAGGTCAGTAGATGGAAAGTTTTGGAAGAGGTCAGGCAAGAGCAAGGATTCTGTGGAGAGTGAATTTTCAAAGGTGTGTTGGCTTTCAGTGGGTGTGCACATACTGCTTTATGTAAAAGTGAACTGATGCAACGAAATAGTGTCTAACTCTAACTTTTCATGACTTTTTAAAAACAGTCCATGACCCTGAAAGAAGCAATCAAATCATCATTAATCATCCTAAAACAAGTTATGGAAGAGAAACTGAATGCAACTAACATTGATGTACTTGCTATTTTGCTGTCCTTGTTTAATGGCATAAAGTGAAAGATGCCTTTTATCTATGCTAGCCAATGAAACTTGAAAGCTTGCATGCACTCACTAGCAGAAGTTGGTTGAATAAAAGGTTTACTCTTAACTACTTGTCTCATGGTATACGAGAGAGTTTCTCATCTGAGCCTTGGGGGAATAGGGTGGGATAAAAATGACTGGGGTGAGAGCATATCAACATAGGAATCGCTACTCTGGCACAGCATAGTTTGTAGTCTACTTCAGTGTACTGTTTCCGAATGTTGACGCCTAATTCTTCAGAGGGTAAAAACAGATGTGACTGTGACCTGCTGTAGCCTGGAACCTACCTGCATGTGGGTGCAAGCGCTCCCAGATGTTGGCCCAGTATTGCCCCGGGCTGTGTTGGCAGCTAGCCTGAGCTGTGACCTTGGAAAATCTCCGAGGTCACAGCCTGGGCTAAGGCCCACCTGACTGGGCCACAGCAGGCCAAAGTGGGCCAAGCTAGACTAGCATATCTGTTCCCAGGCTGGGGGCCGCATGGCTGACTGTCATGGGGGAAGGGAGGGCAGGTCGCTGGGAGCACTGCACAGGTGGGGCAGCTGCCTGCATGTTTGTTCTGCTCTGGACCATGTGGCCGGTGGGTCATCTCTGCTGCAGGAACGTTAGTTCAGTGCCCTGGTCTGATTCAGCCCATGTTGTCTGCCCTGGGGCAGCCTGGGGAGCAGTCCTGCCAGCCGCATGTCTGTTTTTTACCCAGAGAAGGCTTAGCACTCCTGGGGTAAACCGCTATGGGCAGGGACCTGTATTCACTGCATTTCCCCCCCATCCCCATCAATAGGGAAAACACAATGAACATGAGTCCCTAGCTATGGGGTAGCCTGCCCATTGTGAAGAACGTCATTCTCATCCCTAACTCTTACTTAGAGATTGAATTTAGCCCGGAAGTATGTGTCCTTACATCCCTAACCAAAATTTGGTAGCATCATAACATTTTAAAAGTAAAGATGATACTCCAACACCTAACTATTTGCTGAAGGCCCTACTTCTTATAAAGTGCATATCATAGTATCCAGGCACTGTCACATAATGAGTAACTTAGTTTGGACAGACCAAGTTTCTCTTGCTTTGAACTCCTTGAAAAGCACTGTAGAACTCTCTCTTCTCTTGCTGATTTGAGAAGTTTTTGCCTGAAGGACTAGCTGGCGTCCTGCAGCGCACCCTGATCATGGTTATATTTGACCTAGTAATCTGCATGGGTAGAGATTTGCGAATCTGGGGCTAGGACACTCGGTTGGGGATCTGCGTATTAGCCAGAGTGTACCTGTATTTGTCATTGGACAGTTCTTTTTAAGAGGGTGTCTCTTGCTATGCTCACTTTGTACTTCTGATGAAATATGAAACCTCTTTCAAGTTCTCTCCTCTGAGAGTATTTCTGATTCTTCTGAGAGAAGAGAGTAACACCAGATTCCATTGTTCAGGACAGAAGACTCTTGGTCCCCTAAAGATGGGAGGAATCCAGCCACCACATCCAGGAGGAGAGTGCTGGTGGTTGGTGACTCTCTGCTGAGAGGTACAGACGTGACTGTCTGCTGGCCAGACCTGTCATCTCAAGGGGAATACGGTCTCCCTCATTTGTGAATCCAGGCTGTCACAGAGAGATTGTTAAGACTTATCAAACTCTCTGATCACTATCCCTTTCTGCTTATCCATGTGGGAGCAAATGATACTGCCACGCATGAGGCTCTGGACTGGAAGGTGAAGGATAAGGGGGCACAAGTGATGTTTTTGTCAAACCGGCCTGGTAAAACAGAGACCCAGGAAGAGAGAGAAGGCTCTTGGAGATGAACACCTGGTTACATGTATGGTGTCAACAAGAAGAATCTGGATTCTTGAACCATGCTGTGAGTTTGTGTGTTGAACTTCTGGGATGAGATGGATTACACCTTATAAAGACTGGGAAGAATGTTTTAGCAGCAGGCCTGTGAACCTGGTCAGGAGGGCTTTAAACCAAATCCCATGGGGGCTGGAGTTAGAAGCCCACAGGTAAATACACGATTGAGTACTGAAGAGGAGGGCCTGTACAATAGGTTGGAAGTTTGGAGAATTGCAGAGAAGCCCAGTAAGTCCTAGAGTAAAATAGGGGGAGGGCCCTGCTTGAGACTTCCTATCCATAATCTAAGATGTCTGTACACTAATGCTCAGAGTATAGGGAATAAATAGGAACTTCATGAAGGTAACTATGATTTAATAGGCTTCAGTGAGACTCGGACTGCTTGCACATGAGGGTGGGGAAAGGGGACTGCTATGATCATAAGTCATGATGGGATGATAGTACAAAGTTCTGCTTGTGTGCATCAACTTTTTTTTATGCGATTATCCCATTTCTGCCATGGTTTCAGTGACTGGAGACTGGACTGAAAATCCAGCCCAGTCTCCCGTCACTGAAATCACGGCAGAAATGGGCTAATCGCATGAAAAAGCCAGTGCAAACGAACGGAGCTTCACGTGATCATCCTGATGAGATTTATGATCACGGCAGTCCCCTCCCCTTCCACCCACACCCCACCCCGTTTTGTGTGCAGATGGCCTCAGTGGGATGATTCTCACAATTGGAATGTAGGAACTGAAAGGTATAGTGCTTGTTTCCAAAAGGATAGGAAAGACAAAAGAGGAGGAAGAAGAGTGTTGCGTGTCAAGAATGTATACACCTGCACAAAAGTCTGTTGGACTGAGATTGGCAGTTCTGTTTAAAGAATATCTGGATAAGGATAAAAGGGGGAAACAATGGAAAGGATTTTATGGAGGAATTCGACTATAAATAGCCAAACCAGGCAGAGGAGGTAGACAAGGCCTCTCCTAGAGCATATTGTGGAAGATTCCACAAGGCATGAACTAGGGGGACTTATTTACAACCTTAATTAAGGAACAGCAAGGAGAAAAAGAACTTAACAGGAACCTTAGACTTCAAAAAAGCTTTTTCTTTCTTGCTTTTTTTAAATATGCTCTCAGAAATACTGGGTGGGGTTCCATGGTTGGATCATCTGAAGGTAGAAAAGTGTCCCAAGAAAGCTGGGACTTTATTTAAAAAATAATACTTAAGGCATAAACTCAAATGGTTCCAGTGAAGAAGGAAAATGGGAGACTTGCAAAGAAACCAATGTGTCCACACAAGGAGTTTACCAATGAATTAAGAATGAAAAGAATAAAATGGAAGGAGGGACAAGTTGCAAAGGATGGGAACAAACATGTAGCCCAAACATGTAACCAGCAAGGCACTAAGGCCAGGGACCTATGCTCACTGCATTTTCCTCAAGGGCAGCTATGAGAAAAATGCAGTGAAGGTGGATTCTGGTTAAGGCTAACGAGGAATGTTAAGAACAACCGAAAGGTTTTTTAAAGTATGTACCCACCCCCACCAAAGAAGAAAAAGGAAGAACAAAGAAATGGCTGGACCACTGCTTAGTGAAGATGGTAAAATGTTAGGGGCAAAGAGCAGGCAGAACTTCTCAATACCTATCTTCAGTATTCACAAAAAAGGAAACTGTGCCTAGCCTGTCAAAAGGTATATGAATGAAGAGGGGGAAAGATTGTAGGCCAGAATAGATAGAGAAGATCAGAAAATACCGGTCTGCTTTGAATGAATAAAGGGCTGGATGAAGTACACTCTTAGATGCTGAAAGAACTTGAAGGTACTCTCTGAATGTCTGGCAGTTACCTTGGCGAGCTCTTGGCAAACAGGTGAGGTGCCAGAAGACTGGAGGCAGGAAACGCTATCCCTATCTTTAAAAGGGGGTTGGGAGTGGAGGATCTAGGAAATTATAGACCAGTCAGCCTGACTTCAATATCTGGGAAGATACTAGAATGGATTATAAAGTGCAGGGAAGCTGCTGTACAGATGGGTGCCTGGTATATCCGCAGTTACCCCCGCTCTGTCTCTGACCAAATCCAACACCAGATGGAGACCCTCTATACCCATGATAGATTGCATGGCTACACCGCCCCCCTGTCCCTTCAGCCTCCGTTTGATGCTGGTAAATGCGAAGGCGGTGGCCAGTAAGTCGTCTACCATCCGGGAGATGATCCTGGACCAGGTGACCGACCTCACATGTATTAAGGAGACCTGGCTGGACACTGAGTCGGGGCCTGTACTGGCTGACCTTGTTCCAACTGGGTACTCCATTCAGCATCAGCACAGCTGGAGGGGGGTGGGCGTGCGGTGTAGCCATTATTTTTAGATATACCTTGTCTGTGAGGAGATTTCCTGTGCAATCTATCGTGGGTATAGAGGGTCTCCATCTGGTGTTGGATTTGGCCGGAGACAGAATGGGGGTACTTTTGATATACCGGGCACCCACCTGTACAGCAGCTTCCCTGCCCGCACCGACGGAGCTGGTGTCTGAGGTGGTCTGGCAATAGTTCTGGGGGACTTCAACATCCATGCCGACGCCAGTCTTGGAAGGGCAGAGTGTGAGTTCATGGCAACCATGGGCCTGTCTCGGAGAGTGGTGGGCCCCACACATGTTGGAGGACATACCCTGGATATGATTTTTTGTACCGGCCTTGAGGTGGGGGATCCATTAGTGGGGGGAGGTGTCAACAGAGCCTTTAGAACATAAGAACATAAGAAATGCCATATTGGGTCAGACCAATGGTCCATCGAGCCCAGCATCCTGCNAAGGCTCATGGAACCAGAAAGGTTCCAGACCATTCTAGGGAATGTTTCCTCTGACCTTGATGGCCGCTCACTTGATTACCTCGTGACCATGGGAAATTCCGTGCTGGTGGAGGCTATTGACCATGTGGCCGCCAGGTGGCCACTCCCGAATTGCCGACAACGCAGGTCCCCATTGTATACGGAGGAGCTGTGGTGGATGAAGCAGGAAGGGCGGCATTTAGAGTGACAGTGGGGTTAGTCACGTGCTGAAGTTGACCGATTGCGGCATAGTCTGGTTACATGCCTATGCCGTTGTGGTGCGGACAACAAAGAAGGTTTTCTTTGCTGTCCTCATTGCGTCTGCTAAGTCTCGCCCGGCGGAGTTTTTCCTGGTGGTGAGGGGGCTGCTCAGTCAGGCCTACCTCCACCTGGATTCAGAGTCATCAAATGCCCTCTGATTCATTTGTGGACATTTTTGCGGATAAAATCGCTTGAATCCACCACAGTTTTGACGCAACTTTTTTAGCAGTAGGTGAGCCAGAGGCAGTAGAAGCCCCTTCTTGTCCTGCTTTGTGGGATGAATTTCAGGATGTGTTGCCCTCGGATGCGAGGGATGTGCTTGGGATTGTTCGAGCCACTTACTGTGAATTAGATCCATGCCCATCCTGACTGGTTAAGTCTAGCCAGGAGACATTAGGGCCGTTGGCTGGGATAGTCAACGTCTCCCTCGAGGAGGGCAGCGTGCCAGACTGTCTCAAGGAGGCGGTGGTGTGGCCCCTGATCAAGAAAACCTCATTGGACGTTGGCGTCCTGGCCAGTTATCAGCCGGTCTCTAACCTTCCCTTTTTAGGGATGGTTATTGAATGGGTGGTGACGCGACAGCTTCAGGAGCATCTGGACCGTGTCAATTTTCTTGATCCCTCGCAGTCTGGCTTTTGTCCAGGTTATGGAATGGAGACTGCGCTTGTGGCCTTGGTCGATCTCTCTCGTGAGTTGGACCAGGGTTATTCGACCCTGTTGATTCTGTTAGATCTCTCTGCTGCATTCGATACCGTTGATCATGAGTTGTTGGTGACTCGGCTGTGGGACCAGGCAGAGATTAGCGGGACTGTTCTTGAATGGTTCTGCTCTTTCCTGGCTGGGAGAACCCAACGTGGTGCTAGGTGACTTTTCATCCCCTCCCAGCCTCACGTGTGGGGTCCTCCAGGGTTCCATCTTATCCCCTCTTGGTCAGTGTGTATATGCAGCCTTTTGGGGAGGTTGTCAGGGAGTTTGGTGTAAGGTGTCATCAGTATGCTTGCCAAGGGGAGAAGGTGACAGAATCTTTACAATTGTGGCCAGATCAGAGTCCGAGACCTACGGTCTAAACCGACGTACCAGATGTAACTGGTGGAATGCACCCTTTGCCACAGCCACCACCTGGACATCCAGGTGGAGCTGCAGATCCAGGAGCACCCTCAGACTCTGGACCTGAGATACCAGGGGAGGACAGACTCCCATCAATGATGGGGGCCATGACTCCCCTGGCTTTCCCCACAACCATCTCCTCCGTTTTGTCAGGATTTAACTTCAGGAGGTTCGCCCTCATCCAATCCCCCACAGCTGACAAACACCGGATAAGCCGGACCTGGGTCAGATGAAAGAGAGATATAGTTGGGATGTCATCAGCATACTGATGTTTTTATTACCTCGAGACTGGACTACTGTGACACATTCTACGTGGGGCTACCGTTGGTGCTGGTTCGGAGACTGCAGCTGGTGCAGAATGTGGCAGCCCGTCTCCTAACAGGGACAGGCCGACGTGAGCACATTACACCAGTGCTTCGCTCTCTGCACTGCTTGCCGATAGTCTTCCGGGTCCAATTCAAGGTTATTGGTGTTGACCTTTTAAAGCCCTCATCAGCCTGAGCCCCACCTTGCCTTGCCCTCCAGATCCTGGATCAGCCCCTGCGGTCAAATGGGGGCGCTCTCCTCGAGGTTCCCCAGGTTTCCCGGGTGTCAACTATGAGGAGGGCATTTTCTGTGGCTGCACCGCGGCTGTGGAACTCCCTCCTGTTGGAGGTCCGCTTGACCACTGACCTCCGCTCTGACCGTGTAAGACCTGCCTGTTCTGCCAGGCCTTTACTGAGGGAGGTGGGGTGGGTGGGTTAGGTTAGGGAGGGTCTGGGTCTGGGTTATTTTAATCTGGCGATTTTAGGTTGTGTTTAATTGTATTTTAGTTATGTATTTTAAAATGTTGTTAGCCACCCCGAGATGCTTTTATAGCTGGAGGGGGCGGCATATAAATTTTAATAAATAAGTAAAGCAGTCAGTAAGCACCTTAAGGGCAATGTAGTGATTACTAGCCAGCATGGACTTGTAAAGAACATGTCATACCAAACTAATCTTGTCTCCTTCTTTGATAGAGTAATTAATTTAGTGGATGAGGGGAATGTTGCAGACATAATATCTTGACTTCAGCAAAGCATTTGACAAAGTCTCACATGAGACTCTTGTTAACAAACTTGAAAACTCTGGGCTGGAAGATACTACCACAAGGTGGACTCATGGCTGGTTGAAGAACCGTACTTGGTGCGATAATCAATGACTTATCAAACTGGAGAGTTATCGAGGTGGGGTCCTGTAGAGCTCTGTCCTGGGTCTGATGCTATTCAACATCTTTATTAATGAGCTAAATGGAGGGAATGCCTATTAAGTTTGCAGATGACACAATTGGAAGGGATAGCTAAAACATTGGAAGATGGAATTAGACTTTTTCTTTTTTTAATCTTGATAGGCTAGAAATCTGGGCTGAAATTAATAAAATGAAGTTCAACCAAGATAAATGTAAAGTTCTTGCATCTGGGGAAGAAAAAAACAAATGCACAAGTATAAGGTGAGGGGATACCCAGCTTAGGAAAAGCATATGTGAAAGGATCTAGGAGTTTAGAGTTGTCTCCAAGTCAGCAGAGGTGGTAATTCCACTCTATTCAGCCCTCATGAGACCTCATCTGGATTGTATCCAGTTTTGGGTGCCTCCATTTTAAGAAGGACAGACAAATTGGAGCTGGTTCAAAGGAGGCCAACAAAAATGATAAAGGGAATGGAAAGCAAGTCTTATGAGGAATGGTTGAAGGAACTAGTTAAGTTCAGTCTAGCAAAGAGAAGATTAAGGGGAGACACGATAGCTGTCTTTTTAAATATCTAAAGGGCTGTCATCAAGAAGATGTCAAGGGACTGTTCTGCATTTATACAGAGGGCAGGACTGTAAATAATGAGCTCAAATTATAGGAAGGTAGATTTTGGTTAAATATCAGGAAAAACTTCCTAACAATAAGAGTTGTTTGGCAGTGGAACAAGTTGCCTAGGGATGTCTTAACCTCTACATTGATGGAGGTTTTCAAAAAGTGGTTTGACAGCCATTTCCCAGGGCTATTGTAGCTGTAGTCATCCTGCATCCAAGCCAAGGGGGTGGACTAGGACCATCAAGGTACCTTCTGATTCTATGGTTCCGTGTTCTAGAGTAGGGGTGGGCAAACCTGGCTTGGGAGTCATTTGCGGCTCTCAGCCAGTGTTAGTCCTGAGCCTTGTGCTGCCTTAATTGTTCTGTCTTCATTCTACCAGTTAGAGTGCCTGAGGAAGGGCCCTATATGTCCCTTGCTTGTTTCCAAGCCCTTGCTATGTGGCGTGCTTATTTCCACCAACAGTTGGTCCAATAAAAGATATCACCTGAACCACTTTATCTCTTTCGTACTAGAGTCTCAGCAACTGAATTGCAGCTGCTCCCCAGAATCTCGGCACCTGCTCAGCCAGTCGCAAAGCAGGAGAGGTTTCTGCGCACACGCATGTATGGGTTGTGTGATTCTTAGCCGTATGAAGCTTTTGGAGTTGGGAACTTTACCCATCCCTGTTTGAGAGAATGAAAATTACACTGCTTCAGGACTTGTGCTGTCTGAAAGCATTCCTGCATGTTAGTGAAACCATAGTGATGTGAAATCTCTCTCTGCTACAGCACTGGCAGGGATCTGCTTCCCAGTAATCTGCTGCAGCTTTGCAAAACTGAATTTACCCTAGGCATATGACTTTTTTCCCTTTAGAAATAAAACTTCATCTGCTCTTTTTCGTCATAGTAAGGTGTTTGTTTCTAGCTTGCAAGGCTGGTGAATGGTTTTTATTCCTGGCAGGTTATGTGATGATACTTCAAGACAATGTCATCTAACTTCTCCATCAGCCCCTTTATATTCAAAGGTGACTTCAGGAGCTGGTTTATCCAAAGTGACTGGAGTGGGCTCAGGGCTGTAAAGATTCTGTCACCTTCTCCCCTTGGCAAGAAAATCTTCTGAGCTTGTGAGGAAGAGCTGGGAGTGGTGGTGTAGACTTGATCAGCATTGATTCTAGTAGCTCCTTTGTTAGAAGTTTACATCTCTCAGCCCTTTGCAGTAACTAGGGGTCTGTGAGAAGTTTCTGCTTGGAAGGGAACTGGCTTTTGATTTGAGGAAGCTCCGTTCCCTGTAGACTCATTTTTAAGCTTTACCGGTGCACCCTGACACCAGAGTCCTCTCCCTCCCTCCCCTCCTTAGCTGGAGTCCTTCCTTGGTTCAGCCACCATCACTTCTGGATCACAGAAGCAGCATGAGTGCTGCACACACTCTTCTGACAGTGGACTCTCAGGACCCTTTGCTAATGCAGCTCACCAACTCCTCAAAGCGTAGCCATTTCATTTAGGCTATGCTTGATGGGTTTTTGGAGCAAGCAAGAGTGCTGTAGCTGGAGAGTGTACTCCCAGTCACTTCTCAGCAGGACTGTTTCTCTGCTCTAGTGAGTCCGAGTCCCCTGACTGGATAAGTGAGCACTTCTTCCTGCCCCCCCCCCCCCCCCCCCCCCCNCACACACACACACACCGAGCAGAGACAGGCAGTGACGGCACTGTCGTGCATTTATGTGCATGCTCTCCCTTGGTACTGCGGGGTTCAGTGTGTATGTGAAGATTGAGTGCATGTGGAATGTGGGGGTGCCCGTGTGTGAGTATGGAGCCAACCCTGATTCACTAAAACCAACTGGCAAACTCCAATGTTAAAATTAAATTTAAAATTAAAATTGTTAAAACTCTAAATGTTAAAATTTAAAAGGGATCTGGATCACAGCTTGTGCATGTATAGGGGAGTATGTCTTTGCAGGATGGTGTGTGACTGAAGGAGTAGTCTCCCAGTAAGACTAAATCCCCTGACTGCTTCCCCATCTCCGGAGACATTCCTGCTAAGCTTCATCCAGTTGGGGTAATGGTGGGGGCATTCCATCTCCTGCACCAGGGCCCATTCCATGCTGGCTATGCCCCTGCTTCCGCCTGGGCTGTTATGTTCCACAGTGGCTCCCATTTCTCTGGGTGAAGATAGAGGAGAACTCATGTAGTGACAGAAACAACCCTGCTACCACTGTCTGCAGACAGATTGGTAGTGGCAGAGGACAGGCATTGGGAAGCTAAGGGAGCAAGCAACGATGGGGGAAGGGTGAAAGGAAATAAAAAGAAATGGACTGTGTGGGACAGGAAGACATCAAAGCCTTTTGGTTTCTTAGTCACAAATGAGCTTTTAAGGTCAGACATTACTGAAACTTTTTTTAATTTCATTTTCTTAATGCATATGGCAAGAGATGAGTCAATTGGATTTTTCTGGACATTCAGCATTGCTACACACTTTCTGTGAACTTCTGATTTGTAATGATATTTGAATGTTTCTTGTCTGGTCTAGTAAATCCTTTCATCATTCTTATTTCTTTAACTTAAGGTGAACTTCCTAATGCTAAATTCTGGTTATGTGGATCCTGTTGTATATTTTATGGTACAAAAAGATATGCAAATGTTAGGCTGCATACTTATTTTATTAATAAAATGTCTAACATGAAGATTAATGTCCTCATGATACTCAGCTGTGACAGCGTAGTTGGTAAGGGTCAAATTTCTTGCAAATAGGTTTGTATGCCTGGCTAGTAGATGATTCATACATTTTTATAGCCCGGGCTAGCTTGAAAGCTAGTCCTGAAAGCTTAAAACCTCACAGCCATTTAGCCTAAAGGCTTGAGTAGTACACTTCTAGTGGTGCCCAGTTTGACGGCCAATCCAGAGGGCCTGGTTTATCATAGTTAAAACATTCTGACTCAAGCATTTTGTGAAGGATTCGCTGCTGGAACAGACGGTGGGGATGGTAAGTTCTCTATCATGTAACCTACCAAGGGAAAAATACTTTGGGGCCAGTACAGATGTTCTAAGCAATTCTCATGGACAGAATTGGCAATGGGAGATAATGTTTAATGACTACATTTTATGCTAAAGAGTCACTTTTATTGACCGATTCTACCAAAAGTAGGCATCTGACACTAGCTGTGGTGTTTGTCTAACATTCAATGCTGCTAGCAATCTCTTCTGGGACTGTGAGCTGTGCTGCCAGGGGGCAGTTTGGAGGGGATGTCTTGGAGTGGAACTACACTGTTGGGGCAGTTTTGCATTATCCCTTGAAGTTATCCCTGTTAACTGAAACGCATCATAAACATAGTTGCCCTTTTACTATCTCAAGCCAGAATCATTGTGAGCATTTCTCTGCATGTCTTATAGTATATCTGTGAAGAATTCAGTGCAGAGTAATGTGTACAGTATTCTTGTCAAGTCCTCATTTAACAGGGCTTAACTGTACTCTGCATGGCTCTGGATGCACTGAGGAATTGCTGTCAGGGTTAAGTATGAGAATTATGTGCTGAGGATTATAGGGACACTGTATCTCGCCCTCCTGGCAGAGCTGTTTTGAGCTACTTCACTGTGGCTGAAAACAGCTAACAGCGTCTGCTTTGTGGTATATTTTTGACTATGCTTTACACAGAACTGACTGGTTGTTTGTATAATTTTTTAGTTTTGTACTGTATAAGGTCTGATTAGGAAGAGAACTTCTGAAAAATGAGTTGCTGTAAAATAACCAGCTGACAAGGGAACTTGGGCAGGTGTGGTGCTAAAAATAGTTTAAACTCCTTTTTCCAAACTAAGTGTCTCTTTGCAAATAAGGAGATAGTCATGGTAAATCTAGACTTCTAGGGGTTCCAAGCAGGCCTGGAAGTACATAATATTATAGTGGAATAGAGATGAGACCATAGTCAAAGTTGCATAGAAAAATCAGTTTAAAAGTGAAAGGATCACAAAATATGTTGAGCATTGTAACTTAAGTGTCTGCTACTCATTTGAACACTTGAAGTTCAAAACAAGTATAAAACTTTGAGTCGTGTCAGTTTTTAAATTATATTTGCATCAAACTTTGGTGGTAGATTCTGCAGACCTAAATTGTGATTCTACTGTTTCGGCAGCTTTTTGTCTTCTGCATGCTTGGAAGAGCTGTGGTTTTTTTAGGAGCAATCAGTACAGCATCTTTATTAAAGCTTTCAAAAATGGAAGGAGAGTCAGCAGAACATGTAGCTACTAGTCTCTTTTTCAGACTATAAAAGAAATGGTTACAGCTTAAACAGATTCTATCCTTAGAGTTCCATCACACTCCTATCTGAGCATTATGTACATGTTTAAGAATACTTTTATACATTTTCTTTAAAACAACTGTAGCCTGTCCGTTAACTCAGCTTACTGAACTTTGAGTTGACACTCTGAACAGGGTTGCACTATCTGAGAATGGAGTTGTGATTCCCAACTGCTGTTTGATACACTTTACATGTCTCTTGCTGCTGCCTGGGGTTGAATTCTCAAAATTCTCAAAAAGCTTTTAAAAAAAAAACCACAAAACCCAATGCAACATTTTACCTAGATCTAATTTCCTTGGACTTCAATAGAAGATGTCAAGTAGCTCCCTAGTCCTGTCTTCCGTAGATGTTAAACAAAGGGCTCTTGGTCTGTGCTGGTTTGTTTAGGAATGTAGCTAATCTGAAAGGCAATCAGTGACAGCTGGCAGACTTTACTGTTGGGGTGGGGCCATGGTGCAAAAGATAAAATGCCTCCCTTCATAAGTGGGGCAGGCAGGTCCTGCTGCGTAGGGCATAGGTTGTTGTGGGTGTGGCCTGTAAGAACTGGGGTTGTTCGTGTCTGGAGAGGGAGTGGGATACACCAGAGATTAGGTGGCGAGTCACCTTGAGCAGGGAGGCAGAGGCCTCTGGGGCCCTCTTCTCTGGCATTGGCCTGAGGCTGATGTGGATCACTTCCCTTATTGGCTGGATTCCTATAGGAACCCAAGCCTGAGTCTTCAGTCCTGTCTCTAACCCCTCGTCTGTGTGATGGAGACTATAAGCCATTTCTTGGCCCCCTCACCTCTGGATGTGGCAGCGTTCCTTGGCAATGTAATTGCTGGGTAATTAAAAAATTAATTGGACAGTGGGAGGTGGAAGGGGGGGTTCCCCTGGAGTCTCACTAGGCCAGCCACCCCTGACTGCAACTCTGGATCCCTCTGAGAATAAATGCCAACTGGTCCTTACAGACAGAGAAGCTGAACCTGAGAATACTCAGAAGATGTGTTCTCTACTGCTAAGAAAACGAGTCCAGTATAATCTTTCTGTGACTGGTATCTATTTAGGGAATCAACAAACATGTTAGAATCTCTTCCTCCCCCCCCCAAATGAATCGGGCATCTGAGAAGCAACAGCTGTTACATGTGCAGTGATTTCTGTTCTGTGTCTTGCGGATAGTCACTTCCTCATGTATACAGGCAGATAATTAGCTGCTTTTTTTTTTACCCTCCCTTTCTTTTCCTTCCAGCTTGCAACTGTGGAGCCTGCAATGAAGTTCCACATGTACACAAAAGAGGAGCTTGAAGAAGTCATCAAGGATATTTGAAGAGAGACTCGACAGTCTCCAAAGGCCTCATTCCCTGATCAGAGCAAACTGACTTCCAGTTCTTTAAAGTGCTCATAACTTTTTCTGGCAGCCCATATGCTGCTCTTAGTAGAAGCTCAAAAGTTGTTGGGTTTGTTTTGTTTTGTTTTTTACAGCTTCTGTACAGAAATGAACTACAATAACCGAAAATGACAATAAATCTTTTTGTTACTCTAATCACTTCTGTACAAGTCTCTCAACGTATCGCATTTTGCAGGGGGCTTTGTTTTGGGACCAGGAATAGCTTTTAAGCGGATGTTACTGCCCTGTCAACTACAGGTTTTTTTTCTGGACAATGTTGCAATAGTGCTCCCGGAAAGGGACTTAAACTCCAACAGCTGCTGGGAAATCCCCTGGCTTGACAACTCAAATGGTGCAGCTCTCTCTTGTGGAGTAAAAGGTTATAACACAAGTTTGTTCACGAGACTTGATCCGTTATTTGGCTGCGTCCACTACATCAAAAAAGCCCTTTTCATCTCCTTGGCATGCGCAAGCCTTTCCTGTAACTGACTTCTGAAGGCTGTGAAATAGGAGTGTTCCTTTAATTTTCCTTTAAAACAAAAAAACATAGTATAGAGTACTTGCGCTCCAAATTTGAAGTAAACTTTACATGACAAATCTGAATTTTTAAAAAATTTATTTATTTATTTTAAATGGTCCCATCATAATCCTCCACCAGTGAATCATTTTTCTGTGATCTAAGTTTAATGGTCAGCTTAGTGCAGGGGTGGGGAGCCTTTTTCTTCCCATGGGCCACTTCAAAAATTAAGCTCAAGTTCTGAGGGCTGCAGAGAAGTTGGGAGCAGGGGGGTGCACTCAAGAAAAAGAGGGTCCTGATCATGGATCTGTGAACTGTGCAAGTCAAACATTCCAACACGAGTTTGGTATAGACTTTTTATGTAATTGGGAGAAGGCTTATTAGCCTATAGTTCTTAGGGTTAGATCAGTCCCCTTTTTTAAAATATTGGGATGACCACTCCTGCTCTCCAATGGTCTGGTATGGTGCCTGTATTGTTTATCAGACTAAACAGGTTAGCCAGAGCAGGGAGGCGCTTAAACATCTTGCCTGGAATAAAGTCTTTCCCTCTGTTGGAGTGGGGTTGGGGAATAGGGTTCTGGGGCCTGGAGGAACAGCCACACTCCACTCACCTGAACCACAACTCGTTCTTCCCTGGGGGGCAAGCTTGGTTTGTGGAAGGAAAACACCCTTTAGGTTCCTATATAGCCCGATGCCTCTTACAAAAGAGGCAAGGCACAGATCATCATCGGGGGGGAGACGAGGCCCTGAGCAATGCCCCCACTCAGTCACCACCACCGATTTCACCCACTAACCTCCCTGCCACCCACCAACCAGCACGCACAGTGCCCCAGGGAAGGGAGGAAAGAGAGGAAGTGTTGCTTGGTGAGGGTAAAGGGAGAAAGCCCACAGGGAACACAGGCGTGGGGAAGGGAGCACTCAGGATCACAGGGAATAGGGAGGGGCCCACACGGAAGAGGTAAACACAGTGCTCTCACAATCACTCCCCCTCACACAAGTTTCACGCGCAACGCTCCACGCGCCGCTCTCAACCGCCGCTCCCACACTCGCTTCACAAGGACACCTAACTGATTCTCCAAGCGCTGGGGGCCAGTCTCACAGCAATGCTGGTCACCGGCGCCGCTCATGAGGGCCTGGCCTCCCTCTTATACAGTCAGTGCCGCCCCAGCCGCTCCCGCAGGTGCTCAGAGCATTGCGGTGCTCCTGCTGGTCCCGCCCCCTCGTTCTCGGACGTCCCACGTGGTGGAGGCATCCCGAGCGCCGCCTGGGGGGGGCTGCTCCCTCTGCTGGTGCCGTGTATCCTGTCTTTTTCATCCCCCCCCCCCATGGCCTGGGGGCAGGGTTTTTCAAGTGGCTGTGGCCCCCCATGGGTCGCTGCTGCCCCCACCGGTATTGGGCCCTAACACCCTAGAGCCTTCACATTTCTTAGAGCTCCAGTTGCATCTAATACCTCTGCTACTGTCACAGGGTCCCGGAGGGGGAGAGCCTTAGAACCCATTGTTAACAATTGGGTTTCTACTGCATTACTAGCATTAAATATTTCCGTAAAATGTTGTACCCAAATATTTTGTGTAATTTCTAGTTCAAAAAACATATCCTCCTTTCCATACTCCATTTATAGTTTCTCAAAACCACTTAGAACCTTTAGATTCCAAAGCAGTTTGGAGTTGCCCATACATTCCTGCTAAAAATTGCCTTTTTTAACAGAAAATTTGTATAGTATTTAGACCGGTCTTGATACCTTTTAGTCACATCTATATTCTTAAACCACTTCAGTTGTCTAGCCAATTTCCTAAGTTTCACCTTTGCCGTTTGGCACTCCATATCCCACCAACCCCCCTGATAGTTTTGGTTTTAAAGTGTCCCAATTTTGTAGTAAGGAGAGGATTCAGGCTATCTATAAGAATGTTTAGACCCTCGATAGCCTCTACCACATCTGTTGCATTAGCTATTTTAGTACTTGTATCAAAGGCGTTGACAGATAGGAGAAAAGTTAGGACCTGATCATTAACTTCTGTGGTCCGATGCACTCTGCATGGGCCATCTAGTTCAATCTGTCCATTTGGTAATCAGGCATTACCTCTCATGTGGTGGGGCCAATAGAGTCTCATCCAGATGGGGAAATTATCACTATCAACCTGCGATCCTACTATAAACAATTCTACTGTCTGAATTATAGATGGAGATATTAGTCCATAATCAATAACACTACCCCCTCTGGCTATTAGTATACATCAGCTTGCACTGATAATCCCCTCGGGTATTACTGTTAAGAATCTTTAAGGAATTATCCAACACAAAAGTATAAAACATTTCCCCTGCTTTATTAATCACTGGGTCCCTGGATTCCCTTGTATAATTCCAGTGCAATTCTGTGTCCCCAAAATTGACCACCTCCAAAGCTTTTAAAATTGCCTGACTACTCACACATTGAAATCTCCTAAAATCACAAAATAGTCAGAAGGGAATTTCTCAAAAATTGAATCCATAAATGCCTGTTTTCTTCCAGTTGTCACTGATAAAGCCCTTAGGGGGGATGTAAATATTTAGGGTCAACTAGCAAAATTTTTGCTTTCAGCCCAGAGGAAAAGGAAAATGATGGAAAAGAAAAAGAGAACTGGGGTGAACTTAGATTCCAAATTGGGCAACTCGAAACTGTTTATCGTATGCTTTAACTGTAGTAAGATTGGTATTTATTTTTTTGTTATGAAATGGAGGAATGGTCAATTAGTGCAAACGAACCCTCCACTAGATGTAGGTATCCCATAATCCTTTGGGCTCTTCTTAGTTGGCGTTTCCCAAACTTTAAGAATGACAATTCCAATGGTGGCAATAGGGAAATAGTTTGAGAACGATAATTATGTAAAACCACAGTTGTTGTAAACTGTTAAGCTGTATTTTGTTATCTGCTGAATATTTGTTTGTCTTTTATTTTATAGTAACTAACTTTTAAGCTAACTGTTCTTCTTTGTTACGAGGCAATAGTCCTCGTTTTACGTACAATATTTTGTTGAATTTGACCTAAATTGGTCGTAAATAAAATCTAACCTAATATTTAGGAACTGAATAGATTCCATATTGGATGTGAAAATGCATCTAAGGGCCACAGCATTTCCTTCTATAGGGGCATTAATCTCATAATCTACGTCAAAATCTAAAGAGGCCAAAATCACCAGGCCCCCAGTTGTCCCTTATATTGGGGACCCTTAGCTGGGATACACCAGCTCCACTTCTATTCCTTCTGTTGTTATTAACCAGGCTTCTTGCAGACAATTATTTCAAAAGTTTGAAAAAACCTTAGAAAATCTTTGGCACACTGTTAGGGGCCCCACACTGCAATATTCCACGAAACTATTTTAAGACACACATGTCTTCCAGACAGAGCTTTATTGGCAAATAGAGATGAACTTAAAGCTGATAGATTAGCCTGTCCAAATTCAAGTTGGCAATCAATAACTGATAGATTGTTATTTCCAGTCTCCCTTTTCTAATTTCCTACGGGATAACAAAAAGGAACCTGGCAGGGCTTTACAAATCCCCTGATTAGTCGAGAATTGTTCTGCTTCCACTACCTTTCCTACCATCTTCATTCTTGGGGTCCCTAACATTCCTAGCACTAACAGGCCAGACTATCTTTTGCCTTTTAACATCAATTCTTGAAAAATAAACAAACTGTTGGGATAATTGGTCCTTCTTATTCACAATTGCTGATGTCAGGGCAGCAGATCTAAACTGTATAACAACCTCCCTGCGGCCTTTAGCATAATATAAATGATTTAATTTTCTTGAGGTCTCTCCTGGTAATAGGCATTTTCAGGAGTAGTCTAAGATGTTCAGCTACCTCTTTTTGAAGTATCCCAAAATGGCAACACTCCCGTTGGCAAAGGCAGTACAAAAGTCAACTTATCTCTAACNTTTTGAAGTATCCCAAAATGGCAACACTCCCGTTGGCAAAGGCAGTACAAAAGTCAACTTATCTCTAACCAATTTTAAAGGAGATGGTTCATCCTCCATTCGCCCATCCTGAAAGTCCTGCATATATATATATATATCCTTCAACTGGCCATCTTCCTGATCCAGAAAGCCATCTACCTTTTTGGCTGCCTCATTTCTAACAGCCTCAAAAGATGGTTTACTCTGCATTATGGTTTCTTGCAGTCTTGAAACTACGGCAGATGCTAAATCATCAATTTTTATATTCAGCAGATTTAATTGTAAAAACATAAACGTCATTGTTTTGGCCATAAGAGAGACATGTTCCGCTAAAATTGTTGTTGGAATATGGCTCCCTCTCACAGTGGGAGCCTCTTCCTTATGCCCTAAATTACATGGTAACATCCCTGCAGATGAAGTCTGCTGAAACTTACAACCTATTTCTTTACTGGTCAAGGATCCAAATTTAAAACCGAATCAGCCAACATAAGGGGTTCAGCAGATGTATATTTTCCCCTTTTCAGGAGATGAAGATATTTTTTGTTCCACTAAAGGGGGGTCTTAGATTTGCTGTAGCCTCTTTATGAGAACAGAATCCTGGAGGAGCTAAGAAAGTATCAATGTCTTTGTTTTATAGGGGGTGAGGCTAACAAAGCTACAACTCGTGATCTCTTCGCTTTGGAGGCCGTCGCAATCTTTGCTATGGGCAAGTGTGACTCATCCCCTAAAAAAAATAATACCCTAGCTCTTAAGCGGGGCCCAAGCATGGGAGGATTATTAACCCATAAGAATAAGATTAGTGTTGCAAAGTATTAGATCCCCTGCTCTTCCATGGAACTTAAGCATGGAAAAACTCTTGACCTCTGAAAATAAAATAAACCCTTGCTCTTCCACAAGGTTTGAGCTCAGGGAAACTCTTGACCCCTGAAAATAAAAATAAATCCCTTGCCCTTTAGGAGAGCTTTGAGCATGGGAGAACTCTTGGCCCTTGAAAGTAAACGTAAGTCCCTTACTAATCAGAGGAAATTTGAGCAGGGAAAATAAGCTCCAGTCCCCATAGCGAAGCTTAGTTTCCTGGTTGCTTTAGGAAACTTAGATAGATTTAGTTCTTGGCCCAGATGAAAAAATATTTACAAACAATTCCAGGATCTATTAGATCAGAACAATGAGGCACCTATTGTCAAGGAGAAACATAGGGTCTCATATGTGTAACATGGGACTACATGTAGACTACAGGTCTGGTAAATATGCAATGCAAAAGGGCCTACACGTATGTAAGGTTACAGTTGAGAGCTGTAGAACTCAAGTTAGGGCTCTGGTCACTAGCCTACAAGAAATACAAAGAAATAACAAGATATGTTTTGAGGAACACTTGACAGACAGCCCTGTTGATATGTAAATTGACTTCCATGTTTGCCTGGGTTGACTATGTGACCTGATACAGGATTCCCCAAAGGTGGGAAATCCAAGACAAAGGAAGCTAAAGACTATTTAAATGAGCCAGTAAGGCACAGAGAGAGATTCTT
>QEPC01015148.1:1801121-1819642 GCA_003113815.1 Sphenodon punctatus | reverse complement strand
GCAACCGGGGGAAACAGTGGTTACTATGTGGGTGTGGATGAGTGGTGGGTGAGTGGGGATGCGTATGCAGCCGTGTGCATGACCCACCCATGCACTGGCGCACCCACGGACTCCCCACCCGGCAGAGCCATGTAAAAATATCATGTGAGGAGCCACTCGAAGAAGAACAGAAGGCTGCTACCTTGTAAACAAGGTTCTTTGAGATGGCTCCGAACATTCTCACACCACCCTTCCAGCCCCGCATGGAATTCTTTTCTTATATTTCTAGAAAGGGTTGAAAGGAACTGTCATTCAGAGGGGGAGGGTTTTTTATACTAGAGGAGCCCGAGACCATCATGTGGTCTATTATTTGAATAGGGTGAGCGTGCACAACCCAGTTGTGAGAACGTTGGGAGCCATCTCGAAGAATCTTCTTTACAAGGCAGCAACCTTCTGATCAGCACGTGGGGAGGAGCTGTTTGTAAACAAACAGCATTATCTCCCAGCCCGACTAGAAGGCAGAGGCAGGTGAGGGATGGGGTCTGGAGCCAGGGAGGGGAGGAAGAATCACTTACCAGGGGAGAAGCTAGCTGCAGCCTGCTACCCAGCCAGGCAAGTGCAGGGCCCCAGCTGGCTGCGGGGCCATGTGTAGCCGCACATATGGCACATGCCTGGGTCCGGCCCTGCTCTCTAGACTTGCTCAAAGTCTGCAGGACTGGATCAAGGTATCTGCAAACTGTGCAGGGCCCTGTGTGTGTGTGTGTGTGGGGGCGGCGGCGCAGCACGGGAGTCCTCCATACATGGAGTACATGAATAAACTTGAAGTGGTGATATGAATAGGAAGCACTGGTATAAAATACAAGCATAGGTCATTGAATGTGGGAAAGAAAAAACAGTGAGCACAGTTCCCAGGCCTATGATGCTTCAGGGGGGGTACGTATCCCTAATTCTCACAGGGTCCCAACTTTGCTTGATCCTACACTGCCAGTCTGTTGCAGTGCTTCGAAGAAAACTTGAGACCTAACTGTTGGCTCTTTGCTTTAGTTCACAAGACTCTCTCTGCCTTTCCCTCCAGTATGAAGCTTTTTTGGCTGTAAAAAGAGTGTGCTGGGTAATAACTTTGTGACTCTGCACAGAGAAGAATGTGTGTATTTGTTTGCTGGTACAGACAGTGCTGCACTAGCCTTTCTGATAAAATAGATGTTTCCTGTTGGAGACTGGAGACAGCAATGACTCTTATTCTGTCATTGGTGCCTCTGAAGCTCTACAAGGGAATGAAATCTGGAAGCTCATTCCTGCTCCAAAACCTCTTTGCTTCTGTCCTGAATCTTCTTGTTACCATGCTTCCTTGTCACTGGGATTCCTTCCATCCCAGAGGTTATTTTTAAAACTGGAGTTCTTGCACCATAGCTGTCACTTTGTGTGGAAGAGGGATGTCAGTCTGTACCAGGCATCGGGAGGAAGTGAGGTTTTCTGTCGATCCTCAGTCTAAGGAAGACTGTGTTGAGTTTAACTTTGGTACTCTTGCATGTGTCCAGTGATATGAGACTCCTGTACTCTCTGTAGATTTGTTTCCAAAAACCAAGATCTTTAAAGGTAAATAGTTCAGTCGCACAAAAAATTCTTGCTGAGAGTCCTGCGTAAGTAGGGTGAATCTTCTAGGTCTACCAAGATAGTCCGGAAGTTGCAGCTGGTGCAAAATGTGGCCGCCTGTCCCCTGATGGGGATGGGCCACTGGTAGCACATTCGACCAGTGCCCCAAGCGTAGTTGCGCTGGCTGCTGATTGTCTTCCGGGCCCAATTCAAGGTGCTGGCTTTTGACCTATAAAGCCCTATATGGCCTGGATCCCCCTTACCTTAGGGACTGCCTCGCTCCTGGGGCAGCCCCTGTGGTAGGTTGGGGGCACCCTCCTGGAGGTCCCACACTTTCGGTGGATCTGGATGGACAGGAGGGTGTTCTTGGCGGCTGCTGTGTCGCTGTGGAATGCCTTCCGGGTGGAGCTCCGCCTCAACCTGGACCTTCTCACTTTCCGCTGGCATTGTAAGACCTGGCTTTTCTCCCAGGTGTTTGACAGGGGTGAGTGTGTGATGATTGAGTTTGTGGGGTGGATATTTATTACCCAGACCTGGATGTATGTGGTATTGTGTAGATTTATAATTTTTATTGTATTTTAATGTTTTTATTGCACTATGTTGAGCTGCCTCAAGTCACCTCCGGTTGAGAGGGGTGAGATATAAATAGATTTATAAATAAATAGATTTTTTGTTTAATTTTAATTGTGTTTGTTTAATTCTTATGTGATCAGTTGTAGAAATGTACATGCTGCTATCACCACTAGGGTTTTCAATGTCTTCCCTGGTTCACAGTGAGTCCGTGGAGAGAGTTGCAGAGAACAAAGTGCAGGAAGTGTCCTGCTCTGTCCCTGCCTCTTCCACAGTGGTCAGGGAAAGGCAGCAGGGTGGGAGTTGCCCAGATAATGTGGGTGCTTCTACAGTATCTCAATACGTGAACCTTTGCTTTAGTCAGTGCAGCTGGAAGGGACTAGGTGAAGATCAGCAGCAGAGTGACTATTGTTGCAGGATTTGCCAATGCATCGATAATTGCATGTTGGAAGGGTAGCTGAACAGCTCTGGCCTTGGGAAATAACACTTCCTTACTTAGACATTTTAAAGAAAAACACTGTTTACACACAAAGATTCTCAGCCCACATGTCATAGCAACTCAGTGAGCATCTCTTAGTGAGGCAGAAAGAAAGAAGCGTTGCATGTTTTACTGTCTTTCAACTGAGGGTTCCTAGAGCAGAGGTTCCCAAAGTTTTGCCTGCATGACCACATTTTGAGACTTGAATACAATTCCATGACCCCACAGCAACAAAGTCTTGCAAAGTATATCAGGATCACAACCCCATCTGCAGAAAGCATGATGCCTATTTGAACAGCTCAAACAGATGATGTCCTGACCCACGGTTTAGGAATCTGTCTTAGAGCAACTAACAGTTAAGCTCTGCAATCTGCCAATGAGATTGGGATAAAAGGCATGATGTGATCACTTCCCTGGGCTCTAAAATGCAGCCACCTTTGGGACTAAACATGTCAGTAGCTTGATATGCTCAACAGACTGAACACCTTAAATCACCCACTGCAAGGTGTTTTTCAGTGTTCTTTTTAAAATACAAGTCACCAGAAATAGATGCAGTTTTTCAGCAGTGATTTTGCTAGCATTGTAAATTGCATCCCTGCTTCTACTCTCCTACCATGATGAGTTTATAGAGTACAAAAGAATAATTTAGGTAAAGGACTCAAAGATACTTCTATCAAATTGGAAATGAAGGGAAGTGGAATATGATCATGTCGGCTAGACCCTGACCCAAACACCACAGCTAATGCTTTTTAAAAAGAAAGCACGTGTCCAGGACTCTTAAGTTAAACCTAATGTGTGGAATAAGGGTGTAATTAATCTGCATTCAAGCATTTAAGAACACTGACATGATCTAACTAAAGGGAAAGGTCTTAAGGGCAGGGAAAGATTTGCCACTAAAATGATTGAAGTCTGGCAAAATCAGTAGTAATATTTAATTTTCAAGTATTATTAGAGATTGCACTGCTCACAAGAGAGCTGGTGTAAATAGTCCTAGATGAGAGATGTTCAAGGTCTCGTGATGTTTATCTTCATAAAGCTCAAAGCTTAAATACAGAACGCCACTGAAACAGGGACATTTTCCATAGCAAGTAGACATGCGCCCCCGTCCCCCGTACAGTGTTATGTGACTTGTGTCTGCCAAACTGTTCTGCCTGAGCAAGAGGTTGGGCCAGGAGGGAAATCCAGAGAGAGCTTATTTCAGTAACAGCTTGAGGGAGCAAAAAAGTGAGTTGAGCTGCTCAAATATAAAAGCCCCTACTTCAGCCCCATAAATGCAGGCTAGGTATACATCTGTGAAAACAATCACATGTACCTAGCTTGAGTTTGCTCAGTCTGTAGTTTTGATTCTTTAAATACCTGAGGAAGGTCCCTTTGTAGCCCAAAACATTGCATACTCTCTCCAACAGAAGCTCTGAACTACTTCCTCTCCTTCTCTTATACTTGGGATGAACACAGCCACCTCAGCAGTCCTCCTTCAGAAAGGCTCTCTCACAACAGTTCTGCCACATTGCCTTGTGGGCTAGACAAAGAGTTAGGAGTCCTATCTCCAGCTCTGCCCACCAGATGGACACCTCAAAGGTGATAAGAACATTCAAAGAAACCTCAACTGAGAAGCTCTAGACAGACACTATAGAACTGCAAAGTATTCTTATTAAGAAAGCATTCTCAGAGTTTCTATACTTTCCATATTGCCGGAATTTAATTTTCTTTTTGCTCTGCAAATTCCAGTGAAAGAAGCTAGGACAGTTAGTTCAGTAGCAAGTATACTGCAGGGACCCATTTAGCTCTTATAGATGCTAGCACGAGGTGGAGGTCGTGGCTTTAGCCACACAGCCCAAATCATTCTCTTATGGTACTCTCCCATCCCCCTCCACAGAGGAAACAAAGGAATGCTGGAGTGATGATGTGGGGAATACTTTCGTAGCTCACCTTAAAATACGTGTCTCGGGTTATTTAGTACTAAAACTTCATTATAAGAGTCTTATAAGAAAGACACCAGTTCAGACGCGTTTAGCCCGTGCCCCAACAGTATATACATACTTTACTTTTACTTTATTACGGCCAAAGCCAAAAAGAAGTTGTACAAGTAATACAAAAATACAGAACCTTAAAACATAACACAGGAAAATATAATCCTACTACAGAGGGAAGAGAACATCCTACCTACTACCCCATTTACCCCATTATGGGCAAAATTGAAATTTCAAGAAACGTGCACGTCGATCAAGTGCAACCACTAGGAAGCGCGACACTGCCTTAGTGAGACTAGGATCCACATCAGCTAATGCTAAACAAAGCAAATGATGTTCAGTCCTGCCCGGAAACTTTTGCAGAAAAGATGCCAAAAAGGAAGCCCTGATATTATCATATAGATGGCAGCCCAAGAGCAGATGTTGCGATGTTTCTACTACTTGGGCATCAAAAGGACAGAGCCTCTGTGAAAACTCTATCGCCTGAAAGCGTCCTTCCAAGAGGGCTGTAGGCAAGGCATTGAACCTGGCACACATAAAGAGATATTTACCTCTGGCCGTAATGCCAGATACTAGGTATGCTGCCATACCTAACCGGGGGGGGAGGAAACAGGAACAGATCACGTAGATGTAAGGAGCTCCTAATGGCCGCGCATTCCTCCTGATAGTCCCTATCCCTCAGCCTTGTCAGCATTTCCTTCCCCATATGAACCATAGCCCCACCTGTCCAATAGTCTGGGTGGAATCCTAACTTAAGCAGAAATAATTCCACACCCTTCAGCCATGAGCTCTTAAACCCATCGGCTTTCCAGTATTGAATCAATCCATGACCAGAGGACTTAGTTAATTTGACCCAGAATTTCATCACAGCAGCCCACGCTGTCGTGGACCACCTCTCTTGGCCAGCCTCTAGTCTAATGGCCGAATACACTGTGCCCCGGGGTACCTTCAAAAGATTTTGGAGGAAAAGGGCCTGGATGCTGTCCAATTTCCTTGCTATCATTGGGAAGGACGGCAGCCAGACTTCCGCTCCATATAGCACCTGTCTCTGGGCTTTGGCATTTGCAACCTTGATTGCGGGAACTAACGCTTGCCTGCCCGACCTCCCAAACAACCTCAGCAGTGAAAAAAGAGTTCCCCGGGCTGCTACCAGGGCACCTTCCATGTGTTTATTCCATGCCCCTGTTGACTGGAAAAGGAGGCCCAGGTAGCGAAAAGATTTAACCTGGCTAATGGCATGCTCCCCTATATGCCATTTACCCACCTTACCCGCTTTGGCAAATACCACAATCTGAGACTTCCTGTAATTTATCTCCAGATCACTCTGCGTGCAAAAGTCAAAAAAACACTGCAACTGCCTCCTTAATCCCACCTTTGTTTGAGACAAAATTGCAATGTCGTCTGCATATAGCAGACACCCGACAGGGTGGTCCGCTATTTTGGGGGGAAAGTGTGCATCAATAGCCAATTTGGGCACCACACCGTTCACAAATAAATTGAATAGGGTAGGTGCCAGCACACAACCCTGTCTGACTCCCACGCAGACGGGGATATCTGCAGAGAGCTGGCCCTCCAGGTCCAACTTAACCGCCATGGCATTATTCCCATGCAGACTGCGCAGCAAAAAAGATAGTCTCGGTTCCACCCCCAAGTCATCTAACCTCCCCCAAAGAATTTCCCTATTAATTAGGTCAAATGCTGAACGGAGGTCCAAAAAGGCCACATAGAATTTTCCATTCTTGGCCATATACTTTTCTATGAGATGGGATAGAATCAGGCAGTGCTCCAACAGTATATTTAAAATAATGATATATTAAAAAGATTAACACCTCATGGCAGGAAAAACAGCCCAGCTAGACATTAAACCTGGTTCAACACACCTATGAATAAACAGTGTGCATTATCAAAGACAACATGACAGGCAGACAAGAAACTACGCAGTGTGGCTTTTTGCTGGGTTCAGTTTCAGACTATAGTAGTTGTAAGAACATAAGTAGTACTGTACTAGATCAGACCAATGGTCCATCAAGCCACTGCACAGAAGCAAATACCTATATTATTGCTTTACACCAAAACCATATATATTCAACAAGTCTTACAATCAGCTTCCTCGTACCCAGCAGGTCACAATGGACACTGCATTTCCCTGTTGTTCCAGCCCCCAACAGTAAGAGGTTATGTCCCCAAAACCTACTTGGCCAATAGCTAATAATGGTCCTGTCCTCCAAGAACTTATCCAATCCCTTTTTAAAAACTAGGTACACTACTGGCCGTGACTACTTCCTCTGGTAGTAAATTCCGCAAGTTAATTGTGTGCTGAGTGGGGGGGAAAAAAATCTTATTTGTTTTAAATCTGCTGCCAGTTAATTTCATGGAATGTCTCCTTGTTCTAGTACTGTTAGGGCAGGCAAATAACTGCTCCTTATTTATGTGTTCCACACCACTCATGATTTTATAAGCGTCTATCATTTCCCCTTCGAGTTGTCTCTTCTCCAAGCTGAAGAGCCCCAACCTATCAAGATTCTTCATATGGGATTCGTTCCATACCCTTGATAATTTTTGTTGCCCTTCTCTGTACCTTTTCTAGTTCTACTTCTCTCTTGAGATGGGGCAACCAGAACTGCACATACTATTCCAGGTGTGGTCATAACATAGACATATATAGAGAGCCATTACAATATTTTCACTTTTATTCTCTATACCTTTCCCAATGATTCTTGAAAGATTATGTGGTTGCTGTGTTGGTCCCAAGTGACAGAGAGGCAAGCAAAGTGGTTCAAATTATATATTTTATTGGATCAACTGCTGGTGGAAATAAGCACCTGTGCCTACCATTCCAGGCTGTCCGTCCTTCTATATAACCCTGATGGTAGGACTAGCTGCAGTGTTTAATACAGCCTCCAATAAAAAGGACTACATTCACATATAATATACATTATTTGTTTAATTTAAAGTGTGGAAGTCTGAAAGAGGACAGAGCACTAGGGTTGTTTTTTTTAAAAGTCTCATGGGTTCAAATCTGGTCCTTGGAGGAAGCTGATCGTAAGACTTGTTGAATATATATGTTTTTGGTGTAAAGCAATAATATAGGTGTTTTCTTCTGTGCAGTGGATTCTCTGTCTAGATACTATTCCTTTGCCTGAAACCACCCTGATCCTTGCAAGATCTTCTTTCAGCCCAGATCATCTTTCTACTACCAGAGCTACATAAGCAACTGCTAGTTGTCTCTTTAATTCTATCATGGTGAATAGCTTGGCATCTTGCTCACATAAAGGTGTGGCTTCTTGCATTTGTATGTTTTCTTTGTACGACATTAACATAGGGCTCCCCCCCCCCCCCATATAATGAATTCTCTGTCAACATACAGTTCTTTGCTTAAGGCAGCTTTGAACCCCCAACCTTCCCATTTCCCCACCAAAGCTCTTGACCAGAGCTGCCTGGGCAACTCCCAGGGCTGTCGTTAGGATTTGCAGGGCCTAAGGCGAAGATAAAATTCAGTACAGAAAGCCACGGGGGCAGGAAATATTTTTTTATTTTATTCAAACTTATTTATTATTTATTTATTCACATTTATACCTCGCCCCTCCTGAAACAGCTTGGGCCGACTTAGTCTCAAAAATATATATATATATATATATATAAAAATACAACTATAAAATATTTTAAAAACACTCATAAAATTACAACAATTAAAACAGGACCAGGGAACATAAAAATAAATAATACAATAAATAAGGGTGGAGGGGGATAAAAAAACCCTCCCCCTCTTCCCAAAGGCCTGGGCGAACAGCCAGGTTTTACAAATTTGCCGGAATGTTAAAAGGCTTGGGGCCAGGCGAGCTTCCTCCGGGAGGGAGTTCCAAAGGTGCGGCCCGGCCACCGAGAATGCCCGCTCCATTGTGGTCTCCCGCTTAACACGGGGGACCTCCAGGAACTTCTGCACCAACCTTCCCCTAAGGCTCAGGGCAGCTTACATCATGAAAACGCACAGCATAAAAATACAGTAAAACCCCTTAAACCCCCCCCCCCCCAAAACAAACCATCCTCCCCTAAACCCTCCCATCTCAACTCCTAACCCCATATGCCAAATGCTTTGCCAAAGAGAGATTTCACACTGCCTCTGGAATATGCTCGGGCTCTGACGAACCTCTAGGGAAAGGGAGTTCCATAATATAGGGGCAGCAACCGAGAATGCCTCTCTGTGGACCCTTATTGTATGAACAAGATTGACTGGTGGCACCTGCAAGAGAGTGCGCCCGGCTGACAATGGGTTGTAATGGAGCATGGAAGGAAAGGCAGTCTCTCAGATATGTAGGGACCAGGCTGTTTAGGGCTTTAAAAGGTCAAAACCAGCACCTTGAATTGTGCTTGGAAAGCTATAGAAAGCTAATGCAGACTATAGAGCACAGGTGTAATGTGCTCATGGTGACCCATCCCCAAAAGGAGCCAGACTGCTGCATTTTGTACCAGCTGCAACTTCTGGATTGTCACCAAGGGCCAGTCCCACATAGAGATCATTGCAGTAGTTGAGACTCGAGGTAATGGAAACATAGATGTTGGCGACCAGATGTGAAACAGCGTACCCTCCTCACCAGGTGGAGTTGGTGAAAAATGCTCTTGGCCACTGCTGCAACCTGATGCTCTAGGTGCAGCAAAGGGTCCAGAAGCACTCCAAGACTGCAAACCTGGGTAGCCAGAGAAGACTGGACCTCTTCAATAACAGGGGTCCCAATGCCCTCCAAGTTGCAAGATCAGCCAGTCGTCATCACTTCAGTCTTATCTGGATTGTTTCAATCGGCTCACCCTCACCCAGTCCCCAACAGCAGCCAGGCCTGGGTAAGCACCAAGACTGCAGGATCTGGGTTGGATGAAAAAGAGATGTAGAGCTGGGTGTCATTGGCATACTGATGGCACCTCAGTCCAAACTTCTGAATGAGGTGTATCTGAGGTCCAGTGGCCTCAGATACACATGAACAAGAGGGGAGACAAGATGGAACCCTGTGGCCCTGAAGGGAAGATGGGCAGTCTTCTATCACCACCCACTGGAGAAGACCTCCCTGACAGGAACAAATGGACCCACTCAAAAGCAGTTCTGTGTTCCCCTGCCAGGTCCTGCAGTTGTCAACACCTCATGATTTGTATTGAAGGTCTCTGAAAAGTCTAACAAGGTCAACAGGGCACAATTCTCCTTGTCAATCTCTAGGCGTAGATCGACCAAAGCCACAAGCATAGTCTTTGTGCTGTAACCGAAACGAAATGGGTCCTGGAATCCAATAACATCAAGGTGTGCCTGAAGCAGCTGGACAACCACCCATTCAATAGTGTTCCCTAAAAAGGGAAGGGTAGAGACGGGACAATGGCTGGCCAGGGTGTCGGCGTCTGAAGATGTTTTCTTGAGCAGGGGCTGGAGAATCGCAGTTTTGAGGGTCTCTGACCACCTACCCTCCCAAAGGAAGGCATTGATTACCACAACCAGCAGTGGCCCCAGTGCCTCCTGACTGGCTTTCACCAGCCAGGATGGGCAAGGATCTAATTCACGACTGATTGTCTGCATCACCCCAAGCACAGTTCCCGTATCAGTGGACGATACCAGTTGTAACTGATTCAAACAAACAGGATAAGGCCGAGCAGCCACAGCCCCAAACTCTGCCCTTACAGTTGAAGTAGCAGCATCCAAGTTGTTTCTGCTGAGCAGAGGAAGCTCTTACAATCCCATCCTCCCACACAGGCAGGAACCTGGCTCTGTTGCATTTGTATGGCACAACCGAGTAGTTGCAAAATCCTGGTTAGACAGCTCTCCAAACCAGAAATTCAACCCTTCCTTGGTTGAGTGACCAGGGAAAGAAATCCTTTACATGGGGGGTGGGGAAAGAGGCCTGCTTGTGAACCAGTCTTCTAACAGTTCAGATATGCCACAGAATAAGAAACCACATCCACAAAGCTGTTAGAATCCAAGGAAAACCACTTGAAAGGCTGGACCCTATAACTTAATAGTCAGCATTTTAAAAAATTATTCTTTAGATCTTCAAATTAAGCATTAATGAACCTCCAATATCTCTGTGACCTAGGTGAATTATCCCCCTTTCATAGCTGAGATAACAGGGAAAAGAATAACATATCAAGTTTTACTGCAAGAAAATGAGCTGCCTCATTTATGGCTGCCACAGCTCAGCTTGTCCCTAACCCTGCTGTTCTAACAAACATTGTGACCTCTCCAGACAACATGCTTTTCTAAGCTATTACGAGCCACAGCTTTCTGAAAATGTTCAAAATTGATTCCATTTCTTAAAATTACCTATAGATGTAGTTCTTTCTGTTTAGTTCACTGTATGGTTACGCATATGGGTGTCATGCATCCTCTGATGCAACTGCTAAGCCTTTTTCAGAGCATGGATCTGAAGGAGCACTCTGACTCCCATTTCTGCTCATGCACTAGCACATGCAGGCAAAAAAAAGTCTACACATGGAAGGGCTATGTGCTCTGCTCTAAATTCCTTTCAACCTCCACTAGAACACCAGTGTTAGATCCTGGGGGTTGGGCTTGGGAAGGGATGAAGGGAAAGACCGAGGCAGCGGTAGGAAGAGTGACAGTTAGGTAAAGGAAACTTCTCAGCCATTCTCCAGTGCCAGGGAGACATGCTGCTCTGCACAGGGAGCCGGGCTTGCCAGCCTCAGAGCATGCAGCTCATCCTCAAGGTCAAGGAAAGCGAGCAAGAAAGGAATCCAAGCTGGGAAAAGAGAACTATTGATTAAGACTGTGAACATGAGGGCATACGAGGCTGGGGTGGGAGATCCAGAAATGGAGATGGAACCAGAGGGCACAGGATAACAGGAGCCAATGTGTCTCGTGGTAAAACCACGAGGCTAAGCAAGGCAAAGGCATAGGGGGACCAGGCAGACAGGGGAGCTACTAGGCTAGCGAGGCAAGACAAGGTAGCAAGAGAGGAAAAGAACAGAGCAGATGATACAGGAATGGAGAGGGATCCAAGGGAATACAGGATGACAAGATCCAAAGTACAGGAGGGTAAAACCGCAAGCTAACCCTAGGGCAAGAGGGGGCCATAAGGGAACCAGGCAGATGGGGGGAGCTACTAGGCTAGCGGGGCAAGACAAGGTAACAAGAGACACTAGCAGGAGGGGAAGAGATTGCAAGCTTAGCAAAGCAAGTCAGGAGCTAGTGGAGCAAGACAAGAGGTGAGTTTGGAGAAGATTGAGAGGAGGACCACTAAAATGATAGAGGTTGGAAGACCAGTCCTATAGAAACCTAGAACGTCAGAGGGTGAAATCAGATATGATGCTAACTCCACTTTAACACTGCTTTAACATTTCTTATACATTTTGCAGGACTGCATTGGTGCCCTATGTAGTGCTGCAACCTGCATAAGAAATGTTAAAGCAGTGTTAAAGTTGAGTTAGCATCGTGTCTGTTTTCACCCAGAGGTGGAAGGGACCTAGGGTTGCCACCTGTGGTGGTTTTTTACCTGACTGAAGGTGGCGACCCTAAAGGTACCTTGAGGGTCATTTAGTCCAACCCTCTGCTTGGTTACAGGATGACTACAACTACAACATTATTACTATGTATTTTTAGTGTTTACATAGTGCGAGCAATGTACCTGGCACTGTACAATGTACCTGGCACTGTACAATCCACAGTCAGAGACAGGTCCCTACAATCCGAGAGACAAAGGAGGGGGATACGAGGGAGAGGTAAAAATCAGGAAAGACAAGAGTACCTTCATGAGAATGAGAAGTTGCAGAATCACATGCTTTGCTTAGTTACAGGGAATTAGGTTCTGAGTGAGGGGGAAAGGATGCAATGTCACTCATGACAAGCTAGGGAAGGCCTGACTGAAGAGGTGGGTTTTCAGGAGGGATCTGAAAATTGGGAGGGAGGGAGCAGAGTGAATGTATCCAGGGAGGGAGTTTCAGGCGCAAGGGGCAAAGACGTTTAGAGGAGCAAGGGGTTTGCAAGTAGAGGAGGAGCGAAGGAGCAGAGGAGGAGGAGTGAAGCTCCCGGGCTGGAGTGTGGCGGGATACAAGAGCGGAGAGATATGGGGGAGCAAGGCCATGAAGAGCCTTGAAGGTAAAGCCCAGGAGCTTGTGCTGAATGCATTTCCATAGAGGAAGCCAGTGCAGGGTGGAGAGGAGGTTCTGTACATGGTCAAAGCGACGGGCAAGGTGGATGATGATGGCTGCGGTGTGTTGAATGGAGATGGGGTGGGGGTGGGGGCAGATCAGAGCAAGGGAGGCCAGTAAGGAGGAAGCTACAGTAGTCAAGGCGAGAGATGACTAGAGCATGGACTAGGGTTTTTGCAGCAGCAACAGTAAGGCAAGGCTGGATTTTAGCAATATTGTACAGAGCAAAGTGACAACAGGATTTAGCAACAGCCTTGATCTGAAGATTAAAGGAGAGGGAGGAGTCGAAGATGAATCCCAGGCTATGGGCCTGAGGGACCGGCTGGATGGTGGAAATTGAGAGGGAAGTAGGAGGGGAGTGTTTCGGGGGAAAGATGAGTTCAGTCTTGGCCATATTAAGCTTCAGCTGGTGATGAGACATCCAGGCAGAGATGTCAGCAATACAAATCCGGATGGAGGCGAGCATGGGAGTGGAGACAGAGTTGTGTGTCATCTGCATGTGGGTGATACTGGAAGCTGTGGGTTTCAGTGAGTTTACCCAGAGAAAGAATGTAAAGGGAGAAGAGAAGGGGGCCCAGACAGAGCCTTGAGGGACTCCCACAGTGAGGGGAAGCGACGTAGAGGAGGTACCAGCAAGAGAAACGCTGAAGGAGCGGTTCGAGAGATATGAATAGAGCCAGTTGAGAACAGTGCCCTGGCAACCAAGGGAGAGTAGCAAATCCAGGAGGAGGCCATGATTAACAGTGTCAAAGGTGGCAGAAAGATCAAGGAGGACAAGAACAGAGTAGAGGCCCTTAGAGCTAGCTAAGAGAAGGTCGTCATTCTTTTGGCAAGGGCAGTCTTTGTCGAGTAGAGAGGGCGGAAGCCCAATTGGAGGTGGTCAAGGGAGGAATTTGAAGAGAGGAAGTCCAGACAGAGCATGTAGACTGCCTAGTCCAGGAGCTTGGAAGCAAAAGGTAGAAGCAAAATGGGGCAATAGCTGGAAGGGTCAGGGGGTCAAGAGTAGCCTTCTTAAGGATAGGGGAGACGGTAGAGTGTTAGAAGGCCAATGGAAATGACTCGGCAGAGAGGGAGAGACTGAGGATGTGCAGCAGAGAAGGCGCAGTGGTGGGGTCAATTGATGTTAGGTGGGGATGGGATCAAGGGGACAAGTGGAGGCATTTGGCTGGAGGGAGGGGGAGCAACATCCCTGACTGATGGCTGTCCAGTCTTTTTAAAAAGCCTCCAATGACAGAGAGTGTACAACCTAGCGTACAACACTAGGCAACTTGTTGTATTGCTGAACTGCTCTTACTGTTATGAAGTTTTTCTTGATATCTAAACCTACCTTCCTGTTGTTTGAGCCCATTGTTTCTAGTCCTCTCTCTGTAGGAATGCAGAACAGTTCCTTGCCATCTCCTTGGTAGCAGTCCTTTTAAATATTTGAAGGCTGTTAATATATCTTCCCTGAATCTTCTCTTTGCTGGACTAAACATATCCAGTTACTTCAACCTTTCCTCATAAGACTTGTTTTCCGGACAGTTGATAATCTTTGTTGCTCTCCACTGAACTTGTTCCAACTTATTAATGTTATCCTTAAAATGAGGCACCCAAAACTGGATAGTACTCCAGGTGAGGTCTGACCAGCACAGAATAGAGAGGAACTACTACTACTCATGACTTGGAAACTGCTTCTGTTAAGGCAGCCTGGAATTGCTTTAGCCTCTTTTGCAGCTGCATCACACTGCTGACTCCTGTTCAGTTTGTGATCCACTACAATCCCCAGCTCCTTTTCATGTCTTGCTGCCAAGCCAGATATCCCCATGTGTATTTGATTTTTCTTGTCTAAATGAAGAACTTTACATTTGTCTCTTCATTTTGTTAATTTTAGCCCAGTTTTCCAACTTATCAGGGTCATTCTGAATTTTATTTGTCTGCTAGGGTATTTGCCATCTCTCCCAGTTTTGTGTCATCCGTAGATTTGATAAGCATTCCCTCCAATCCGTCATCAAAGTCCTTAATAAAGGACAGTTGAACAGTACCAGGTCCAGGACAGCCTTGTGACAGCCAGCTTGATACCTCCCTCCAGTTTGATGGTGAGCCATTGATAAGCACTCTTTGAGTACAGTTTTTCAGCCAGCTGTAAGTTCACCTAATTGTAGTATCATCTAGTTCACACTTTACCAGTTTGTCAACAAGGATATCATGGGGGACTTTGAGAAATGCTTTGATGAAATCAAGATATGTTACGTCCATGGCTTTCCCATGATCCACTAAACTAGTAACTTGATCAAAAAAGAGATAAGATTAGTCTGGCATGACTTATTCTTGACAAATCCATTCCGGCTTCTAGTAATCTCTGCATTGTTTTCTAGATGCTAACAAGTTTACTGCTTTATAATCTGTTCTCGTATCTTTCCAGTTATCGATGCTGGGCGGGCTGACCGGTCTATAATTTCCCAGATCTTCCTTTTTTCCAGGGACAACATTTGCCTGTCTTCCGGCACATCACCCGTTCTCCAAGAGTTCTCAAAGATGACTGACAGAGGTTCTGAGAGTACATTAGCAAGTTCCTCATTACCCTGGGATTTAATTAATCTGACCCCAAAGACTTTAATTTATTTAGGGGTGTTATCTGACAATCTTGTTTATCTACCCTGAGCTGCAGTCCTTTTTCCTCATTCATGCTACTTTTGCCAGGTTGGGCACAGTTTTCCTTTTGGGAGAAGACGGAGGCAAAATAGGAGTTGAGCAATCTTGCTATCTTTGTCACCTGTTAACATTTCACCACTGTCACTGAGCCAGTGGACCTACCATTTCCTTATTCTTCCTCTTGTAACATACCGGAAATCCTCCTTTTTGGTGTTTTTAGCATCCCTTCCCAGCCTCAGCTCATCCTGAGTAGCCCAAAATTGTAGGGACAATCTCATCCGTACACATCCTTGGTGACCTGTTCCTCCTTCCATTTCTTATACATGTCCTTTTTAATTCTTTGCTCATCAAAAAGCTCCTTGTGCAGTCATATTGGTTTCTTTAGAAGTCTCCCATTTTCCCTTTTTCTTGGAATGGTTTGTGATATGCCTTCATAATCTCATTTTTCAGAAATTTCCACCCATCTTGGACTCCTTTTGCCTTTAGATTATCTAACCATGGGATCCTGCCTAGCATTTTTGAGTTTATTAAAATTAACTTTCCTAATGTCCAAGGTACATGTTTGACTATGCCTACCCTTACTTTTCCTTAACATCATGAATTCCAAAATGACATGTTCACTTCCCTCCAAGTTCCCACTACTTTCACCTCCTTCAACCAAATCCTCCCTGTTGGTTAGGATCAAGTCTAAGTTACTAGATCCCCTTGTTCCTTCTTCCACCTTCTGAAAGAGGAAGCTGTCAGCAAGGCAACTCAAGAATTTGTTGGACATTCCATGCTTAGCAGAGATTTTCTTCCAACAGATTTCAGGGTAGTTGAAGTCCCCCCATTATTACCATTTCTTGCCGCCTTGAAGCATCTGCAATCTGTTTTAGGAAAGCATCATCCATACCCTTTGCTTGGTTTAGCAGTCTGTAGTAGACGCCATCCATGATATTTTTATTTCTTTCTCAGTTTTATTTTTACCAAGATGCTCTCATCAGGACTTCCATGATCACTCTCATGGGTTTCTGTGCCGGTATATACATTTTTAACGTATAATGACCCTCCCCCTCCCTTTCTGTTGGATCTGTTCTTCTTGAACAAGTTACATCCTTCAATTACTACATTCTACTCCTGAGATGTGGTAGGATGACTCATTAATACCTATTAAATCCTATTTAACTTGCTGTATTATGATTTCAAATCCATCATGTTTATTATCTATACTCAGTGTCCTAATTCTCCCACGAAATTTTTTAAACCATTCCATGGGAGTCTAGGAGGCTTGGGGCCCAATTCTGCGCCTCACTGCATGGGGGGCTGGTCCTTCTCCCTTCTCTCCTCCGGGGCCAGGCTACGTTGGTGGGGGACTATCAGGACTTGCCTCCCCAGCCTGGCAAATGAAAACACACCTAGCTGTGGTGGCAGCAAGAGCTTCATTCAGCGCTCTTCAGCCACTCCTTCTGGTCACTTCCTGGCCCCTCCTAACAGGGTCTAACAGAGTGGTGCAACAAGATGATGTCATCTGGCCACGCCACTTTGGGAGGAGCCAGGAAGCAGCCAGAAGGAGTGGCTGAAGAGCGCTGAAAGAAGCTTCTGCCAGGTGTGTTTATTTGCCAGGCTTGGTAGGATGGGTGTGGGAAGGTAAACCCTGGCAGCCCCCTCTCCACCTAACGGACCATGTGGGTGGGGGGGGAAGCCCCAGGGGTGTGTTCATCCCCCTCCCCCCATGGAATTGACTGCTCCATGTCTCCCCAGCGCGGGCTGGAAATTCTGCCCTGGGAGATGTGGGGGAGATTCTGCCCTGGGAGATTCCGCGGGGAGGGAGATTCTGCGGGAAATCAGCTGATCGTGGACCCGTCTTTGGCTCGGAGCTCTCCCTATACTCTGTGCATTAGTGTACAGATGTTAAAGACCATGAGTATTACACCCCAATGGCTCTCCTATTTTTTTTTGGTGCTTACTAGGGACCCCCTTAGCTCTCCCACTACCCAGTATATCACGTCATATCTTTAGTACTTACCTTGGGACTTACCTTTGGGCTTTTGTCTCCCATCCCCCCCCCAGGATCTAGTTTAAAGCCCTCTTGACCAGGTTCATTAGATACTTGCCAAACACATTCTTCCCAGTCTTTGTGAGGTGCAACTCATCTCGTGCCAGAAGTCCTTTATTACAGAAGGGTAGACTGTAGTACAAGAAACCAAACCCATTGTGTCAACACCATCTGCGTAGCCAGTTGTTCACTGCCAGTATTCTTCTTTCTTCTTAGGTCTCCACCTTCAACAGGAAGGATCGATGAGAACGCCACCTTTGCCCCAAAGTCCTTCACCTTCCTTCCCAGAGCCTCCGTACTATGTGATATGCTCAAGGCTGTGCCTGGCAGTATCATTTGTTTTTCCATGGATCAGCAGGAAGGGATAATGATCAGTGGGTTTCATGAGTCTGGCAACCTTTCTGTCACGTCCTGGATCCGTGCACCTGGGAGATAGCACACCTCGCAAGATGACAGGTCTGGTCGGCAAAGAGCTGTCTCTGCCCCTCTCAGTAGAAAGTCACCAACCGCCACTGCCCTTCTCCTCCTCTTCCAGGAAGTGGTGGCTGGATCCCTCCCATCCTTGTGGGACTGAGCATCCCCCTTCCTGTTTAGTGGCGCCTAGGGTAGCACTCTTCTTACAGGAGACTTGGTAGTCATTCTCAGTGGAAAGAGCCTGAAAGTGATTTCTTAGTTTCATTGGTGCAGAATGTCTTCTGCTCCTGTCCGGATAGTCACTTTCTTCCACGTGCCTTCCTCTTCCTTACAGATCTCTTCATCCTTGATAACATCCTCCTACTGTTGTCCTTTCTGCAGTGCTTCCTATGTCCTCATCTCATCTTTCCTAATAAGCCGAACTTCACTCTTCAAGAACTCTCACCTTCTCTTCAAGCAGGTGTATCAACTTGCACTTGCTGCAGATGTAGTCTCTTGTGTCTTCAGGCAGGAAAACAAACATAGCACATACCTTGCAAATAACCACAACCGCTCACTCACTGTCCACGTTGCTGAATTCTAGATGAATTCACAGTCTTCTGAGTCCTCGTCATGCAAAACTCCCTGTTTGCATGATTAGGTCTCTGTATGGAGTAGCAGTGACTCAGTTATAATAGCATAAGCCCCCCCTCAGCACCAACTGCCAAAGCACCTG
>QEPC01015148.1:1769840-1787555 GCA_003113815.1 Sphenodon punctatus | reverse complement strand
CCCCCCCCCCCCACTTAAAACTATCACCCCCTTATCTTTAAAGAACATGACAATTCTGTCGTAACAACACATTACATGACTTCACACGCTCTAAAATTAAAGAAATTACTTATTCACATGACTTAACAAGTTAATCTATACATAGTACATATCACACTAATATTAACTTTTACATTTCAGACACAGAGTAAAAAACATCAACACGTTGATTAACTTGTTAAGGCATATATTTCATGGGGACTTATTGGCTGCCTCCTTGGCTTTGAACAGAATGGGGGCTCATGCTGTGAGCTTTGCAGATGTATCTGATTTTCATCTCTGAGCAGGGAGAGGTTTAACTCCCAGTAACCAGGCCCTGTGTCACCTTACCATGGCTCAGATAGTGTGGGAATGCCAATGCACAGGTGCTAGCTGAGCTGTAAACTGAGAGCCATGGAATTTTAGCCAGACCTTGATGCAGTCATGATTTAATTGAGGTAATCTTTGAAGCAGGGCAGGGTCATCTGTGGAATTTATTTGTTCTGCACTTGCCAGTATTTGTTTTGCTATGCTGATCTTGGAACTTGTGCATCTCTAGTAAGAAACACAATACTACTGGACTGCTACCTTAGCATGTCATGCTGTATCAGTTTGTTCCCTTGCATAGTACAGGAGTTTTCTGTGCTTCTGTTACTGTGACCTAGCTAGGCAGGTGTCTTGCTACTTGGCAGCTAGTGCAAGCTGCAGCGATTATTGACTTGGATGCATGAGCATTTGCAGGGAAGTAGAACGTTGCTGTTTACTCTAGATTTTGTATAACTAAGGATTTGCTTATATGAGGCAATTACCCTAGAGTAACAGCCAAACATTCTCACAATACTCTTCTTAGCCCAGGGCTAGGTTAGGATACATTGCCCCACTTTGAATTGGAATAGGCTCCTGATTCAGAGCAGGGATACAGAACTGCAGAGCCAGGGGAATGTTCCCAAGGCAAGACACCATGCACACGCGCACAGAGTAATGTTCCCTGGGAGTTCCCCTAAAGTATACAGCTCAAAAGTGCCCAAACCAGTCTTGCTGTTCTGCAAGCCTCATCAAATATACAAGTGTGTTTCTCAGAAACACAACTTTGGTTGGTTACATCTGGCAATAAAGTAAGCTAGAGCTCTGTGTGAAGAAGGGAGAAATATGACTCCCGGCCCCTAAGAACATAAGTGCTATATTGGGTCAGACTAATGGTCTACCCAACCCAGTCTCCTCTTTCTGACATTGGCCCTTTTCTGTTGCTTCACAGAAGTACACAACAGGTCCTAATGGAATGATCAATTTCTTGCTATATACTCCCAACTATTGGAGATTGTTTTCTGACTAACTTGACTAATATTGTCTAAGAACATATCCAGTTCTTCTTTTTAAACCCATTTAAGCGATCATCCTTCACAACATTATTTAGCAACTAGTTTGATGAGTTAATTGTATGTTAAAGTGAAAAATTACTTTTTGTTTCAAATCTGCCACTTAGCTTAATAGAATTTTGCCTAGTTCTAGAATTATTGGAGAGGGCAAATAACAGCTTTCTAAACTTGTTTTTCACATCTTTAATGATTATGGAGTGAGGAGCATCACTCCATAGTTAAAGCCAGGGAGCACTATCTGATTTAACGCATGCACATTCTATTGCTTATAGAATTGGTGGTGTTTATCCTATTTGTCTGAAATTTGTCAGAGAGGGTAGCTTGAGTGAGGGCTGCAAACTGTTCAAATTACATGTAAACTGAACAAAAGAAAAAGTTACAGCAATTTAAAAATTGAAGTAAAATTTGCTTTTACTTCTGTTTCAGATGCTTTTTATATCTGGTCGGGAGTGTACTTTAGGCATATTTGGCTGAGCTTTATTTCTGTTACATAAATCAGAGCTGCTTTCCTGCTCCTGTCATTTGTTTTTAACTCTCAAGCATTCCTGTGAAAAGAGAGATGTTGGTTGACCTGTGGGGTATATTTGTACCCCGATGCAGATTCAGTAGACAATGGTAATTTATTTCAAAACTCTTAATTTTTTAAAAAACAGTAACGCAAAAAGGTTCAAACAATATTAACTGTCTTTTGAAATCAATGCATTTGCAAACTGGCAGTTGTTTTGAAAAATGCACTCCTTGGAGTGTAGTAATTAGCATTTCAGAATAGGCCATTTTGGCCCATTGGAAGGAATCTCAGTCATGATGACTTAAAGGCATATGGAGTACAAGTATATTCCTCAAGATACGCACAGCCAGTGGAATGACAGTGTGGAAGACTGTGTGTCTGCTGGGGGATGGGTTTGTGGGTGTGGCTTCTGTTGTAACATATGCAAACTGATTTAGGTGGAGAAGACTGTGTGGTTGTGTGTATCTGCAGGGGGGATGGGTTTGTGTGTGTACTGTGATGGATACTGGCTTCTGTTGTCACATGAAATGATAGTCGATTGGGGTCCATTTCATTCTTTCCCATGGTAATATTAGCCAGGGAGCCTCTTTTCATTCACAGGAAAGAAACGGTCAATGTATCTCACTGATTTTGGTTACATTGTGCCCCTGGGAGCAGGTGACAATGTCCTAAAAGGGTCAAGCTGGAGAGCCACTAACTTGTGAGTTACTGTAGAATATACACGTCTGTGTTACAAAACTACCCCAAAAGTCTGCCTAAGGGTTAAAAATTCATCTTGTAATTTAAAAGTTATAAAATGGATTAAAAATAAGAGCCTCAAATCTATCCGATATTTAATTAATTTGGACCAAAGAAGATCTCTGTCAATTGCATCAAAGGCCGTTTTCAAATCAATAAAACAAATGTACAGATGAGATTTCGGCTTACTACATATTTATATACATATCGCTCTAAAACAAGAATATGGTCTATTGTCGCTGATCCCTTTCAGAAGCCCACCTACTCATTTCCTATAAGATCTCTGGCATAAATCCATTCCTGCAATCGCACTAATAGATATTTGGCATAAAGCTTCTCTGCTATTTTTAGGAGGCTAATTGGCCGGATCTTTTAAGTCCCCTTTTTTATAAATGGGGACAATTACACTCTGCTGCCACGTCCTGGGAATTTTACCAGTTGTATTTGCCGGCTCTTAAAGTATATAAAGCTAAGATGGTAGGTCAGTTGCTTTATTGAGTTCAGATTTGGGGAGTGGATTTTCTGGAGGCCCTTGAAGTTGAACAAAATAGAGTTTTTTTGGCTTCTGTTTTATGGGCTCTATATTACAGGCACCCAGGGGCACTCCAGCAGTCTTGTTGAGGGCAGAAACTGGAAGTCACGTGTATAGCAAGACAGGCAAAGTTGGCTGTCTTGAATATTGACTCCACCTCAATCTATCCCCTTCAGATTCGTTAGCACCTCTGGCGGTTAGAGCAGTTCATGGGAGGTGGTCAGGAAAAGTGATTAACGTTCTACACTCCTTGGGTTTCTCAGTTCCATATATCCTGTCCTTTCCGTTTGTTAGGGCATGGGTTGAAGTTAAATCTAGGATAGGGGATCTGGAAATACAACTCATGAGAAACAGGTAAAAATACTCTCCTTGGAAACACCTAATGGGTTATTTGGAACTTGGGGAGTCCAGTAGATAAGGGTAATTTGTTGAGGATGCTTTTTAAAAGATTTTTGTGATACGTGATGATAATTGTAAGCGTTTATTTGCTTTATTTGTTTTCATGACTTCTATGTGGTTATCTTACCTGTTACGATGGCTTGTGCTAAGTAACGAAAAAACTTGAACTGAACTGATATAAAATGCTTAAATTTCCATATTACATTACATTCATAACACCAGACGTGCGTAATAGCCTCTGCTAATAGTTAGGCAGTGAGTGCATACAGAGAGCACAGAGTGGAGGGAATTGCCGTTGCCACCCAGAACCAGCAGCTGCTGCCACTGCCAGAGGAAGAGGAGGGGGAGCCGCGCTCAGGTGCAGAGGCCGTTCCCCTCCCCGGAGTGGGTGTTTGGTGGGGGTAATGGCCAGACTGGCCATGACTTGCTTACCACCTGGAGATGCCCTGAGTAAGGGGGAGGCAGTGACCCCCTGGGACTGCTTATGCCTGGGGCACCCAGTGGCAGAGCAACCTCAGCAGTGTCCAGCTGGGGAGCAGCCCTTCTGCTCCTGAGAGAAGGTCCAGGCAGGAACCCCCAGCTTCTCCACAAGACTAGGTTCAGCAGTGGATTCCTTGGGAGTGGGAAGCCAGCTACTGAGGTGTGTTATGGAAGACAGTGGAGGTGGAAAACAGGGGCTACGGGGAAGGAGGAGAGGATGAGAGGGCTGAATAGGGCTTGTGGCAGTGCAGGAGATGGTGGGGATGAACAGGGACTAGGGGGCAGGAGGAGAGGGTGGGCCGGGTTGCCATATATGCACATTTTTAGAGGACACGTGAGAAATACAGGTTGCAGGGCTCATAAGTGTCCTCTAAAAACTTACATATGACAGCCCTAGAGGTGGGGGGGCCAATGGGGGCTAGTGGAAAGGCAAAATAGGGTGGGGGCCAGTGGGAGCTATGGGGAAGGCAGGAGCATGTGGGCTAAGTGGGTTAGGGGGAAGCAGGACAGGGTGGGAGGACTGAATGGGGACTAGGGGGAAGCAGGACAGGGTGGGAGGACTGAATGGGGACTAGGAGCAAGGCAAAAGAGAGTGGAGGCAAACAGGATAGGGGCAAAGGAGGAGAGGGTAGAGGGGCTAGAGGGAAGGAGGAGGGGGTGAATGGGTGACACCCCCCATATGTACACAGACACATTATATATATTATTTCATGTTTGATTTTGCATAATGGTTATGCTGCTTATTGTAGTGCACCAGCAGGAGGAATTTTCAGCATTGCATTGTGGTCCTCAAAAATAATAATAATAATAATAATTCTATACTAAAACAGCCTTCAGTTTAAGAGAGAAATTAATGCCCTTGCAAACTTAATCATGTTCTAAAAGCTCCCACCTTAACTTCCATGCCATGTAATCAGTAAAGACATTGTTCAGTCTTGCATATTGTGCTTGCTGACAGCCTAGGCTGCATGCGCTCACACTTTGCCTTCGTCTTTCAGCCCCAATCCTCTTCCTCTGTAGGTTGGGGGCAACACTGAAGCTGTGGACAGTGCTATATAAATGTTTAATAAGAATTTATAGTTTGGCACATGGAATTAATTAATTAATAACATGGAATGTCCATTGGAAGGAATGGAGGCAACAGCAATGCCAGTTGGGAATTCTGTTGTCATTTGTAGATCTCATTAAGTGGCTGTGAAAGAATTCCATAATAAAAAACCCTCTGCCTTACAAGAAGAGTTAAGGTTCTTGCAAATTCAATCATGCACTAAAAAGCATGGAAATTGCAAGTTTAGGCTCCTACTTTAACTTCTGTGCCATGTTAGCAATAAAGACGTTGTACAGCCTCACATATTGTGCTAATTTACAACTTTAGGCTCCATGCACCCACACTTAGTCTTAAAGCCCCAATCCTCTTTCTCTTTGCAGGTTGGGGCAACACTGAAGCTGGGGACAGGAGGGTGTGAACTGGCCCCTCACCTCAATCCTCAAATCTGCATTTCCTCTTTAAGAAAGAACAAACTTGGGAGTGCTGGCTCCCATCTCTTCTCCACCTTCTAATCTACTTGGTCCCAGCCTTGTAGCAGAAAATTCAGGACTCCTGGCTTCCAGCCTCTCCACCCCACTCTAATCCAGTAGGCTGCACTCCCTTCACAGGCAACTCACTAGTCCTGGTTCCGAGCCTGTTCTCCTCTCCCCTGCTCAGCTCTCAACGTTGTAACAGACAACCCAGGAGTCCTGATTCCAAGTTGCCCCTCTAACCCTGTAGCCCCAGTCCCCTCACAGAGAACTCAAAAGTCCTGGGAAATACAATGTTTGTCTGTATGTGTCATATGGAACAGAAGAGTGTGCATGGAATGACGGGGAAAAAAAAACAGGAGAGGAAATGGAATAACGGGGAGGGAGGCTATTGGAAGTCAAAGGATAGGGAGTCATCTATGGTAACTAGTGGGTAAAACGATAGCACTGCTTCCTCAGATATTCCATCAGTCTTCCGAATCAGTTATTTCACTCAGAACCTTATTATTGTAACTATTTCTAATTCCTCCTGTCATTCCACACACTGACTTAATCCTGCACAGTCTTTGTATTTTTCCCTGTCATTCCAACCATTCCACTTACTGCATCTGCTGCCTTCCTTATCATTTCACACCCTATTGCCTTCCCTATGTACTCCCAAAGATGCAACTGTTGTATAATTTCACAACCACTTAATTGGATGTTGGAATGACAATAGTATTTATTTAGAAATTGGCACTGCTGTTCCCTCCATTCCTTCCAACGGCCATTCCATTTTATTAATTACAATGTATACCCAACTTAGTTTAATTAAAACATTTGTGTATGACTCTACCCAGCTTCACTATGCTCTGGGAGGGTAGTGGAGACCAGTGGGTAAGAGGGATGGTTGTGAGCCATTAGTCAGCTGTCCCATTCTCCCCAACTGAACTGAAAGGATAGAGGAAAAGGAAGAGGCATGGGGCCAGCTCATGTCCCCAGCTTCTGTGTTTCCCCCAACCTCCGAAGAGGATTGGGACTGAAAGGCAAAGCATGAGTGCATGGAGCCTAAATTGTAAGTGAGCACCATGTGTGAGACCTGTACAATGTCTTTACTGCTAACATGACACGGAAGTTAAGACGAGAGCCTTAACTTGCAATTTCCATACTTTTTAGTGCATGATTGAATTTGCAAGAGCCTTAACTCTTCTTGTAAACTGGAAGTTTTTTGATTATGGAATATCCAAGTCTTTTGTTAAATACAATGCAATGGAGAAAATTTGTCCTGCTGGCGCAGTAGAATACTAAGCAGCATAACCACTAGGGGAGGCCAAGGTGGAAGAGCTGCTCCCTTGAGTTTAGAAGGTTGTTACTTCCTTCAAATAGCAAGCAAAGCGAAGCTGGATTTTTACTGGTAGCTCCCTGCTTTACTAAGAATACAACTCCGGTTCAGTTTAAGCACTGCAAACTTCCAAAAAACTGCTGTCTATGATCTCTCTAGCTCATGGCTTGTACAGGAGTCTTCCACTCTACTCCCACTGTCAGAGCTCTTTTTCTTATGCAACAGTGGCCATTCTGCTTTCTAGGACCTCCCCCTGACTAGTTCACTCCTTGTACAGGGCTCCCTGACTCTGCTGTGCCCATGTACCGGACTCTCCACCTGGCATAATGCTGCCCATCCTGCAGCTCTCCCCCTGTACAAAGCTCCCTCACTCAGTTGTCCTCTATTCAGGGCTCTCCCTCAGCACAATTATGGCCATTATTCTGCAGCTCTGTCTCTACAAGAGTCCCCCTTGGACAGGGCTTCCTTTCTTGCACAACGCTGCCCACTCTACAGACCTTCCCCTGTACTGGTTCCATATTCTATATCGCCAACAAAGCTGCTCCCTGTAAAGTGCTCCCCCTGTGACTTCCACTTTGGAAGCTATTTATAGGGGCTCTGCCCCTACTCTCTCTCCTTAATGTCCCCCCCCCCTCTTGTGTATACTTCCTTCCTCCCTGCTCCCCCATAGGATTTCCCTCCCTGGTTGGAGGCTCGCTCTTAGAGTCCTCCCAAGAGGACTACACTTGCCACTCTGCCCCACAGGGCTGCTTTTCACAGGACCCCACTATCTCTCTGCCCCCCCCTCCTGCAGAACACCCACTCTATCAGCCCAGAGCACCTGCTTACCCTTCATTCCTTAGTGGGGTTGGGAAAGTTGGAGGAAGAAGCGCTGAAATATCAGTTCCATCCTGCCTGTAGTTTCCTGTTCCCGGGATAAACCTCTGCCCTCTTCCTGCACCTGGGACCATCCTAGGCAAACTCCAGTGCTCCGGCCCCAGCCATGATTCTCCAATCGGGTGCCCCATTGGAGCCACAGCCCAGACACCCCATGTTTTTTTGAAGGTGGAAGGACTGTCACTGAAATCCATGCGCTCTGTGGTTCTGGGCAGGTTTAGGGGGCAAGGCAGCCGCCCCAAACATTACTGTGGGATTAGCTAGCTCTGTTTAGCCATCTCGGCATCCCTGGCCCACAAGCGAGGTGCCTGCTGTGCGGGATCAGATCAGAATGACCTTCAGCTCTCTCCCTTCCACAGGCATTGCCTCGCCCCACCAGATCAGCTCTAAACATGGCTGACCAGTCATTCACACTACCCCCTGGGAGGTTCAGTTCCCTCTCTTTCCCCAGCACTGATAGGCTTTGGCAAGCAGTGCCTGCTGGGAGTTGTAGTCCCCAGTATTCAAGACTGTTTACTTTTAAGCAGTCTCTGCATTACACATAAAATGTTCACAAGCACTCCACTCTCAAGATGGTCTCCATAGGCTAACATTGAATTTTCAATATGTCATAACTTAAAAACTACTAACTGGATTTACAAAAAGTAAACCACAAGGCACCCCCTGGCATCCTCCTTGAATTTTCTAAAAGGCTCACACCTCCTCCCAACCAACACAAAACCCCTTTACCCTGCCGAGATCAAGATGGTCTAACTTCTGAAAAAACAGGCTTTCAAACTGTGATATCTCTGCTGTTATCTAACCGATTCAGTTGAAAGTTGGACAGCATGAACCGCTTACTCCAGTGATCCTTCACTACAAATTTCATGTTCCTAACTTTAATCATGCCAATTTTATAGCAAATAGAATGTTGAGGCTTTATAATGGAGGGTGTAACATACCTTAACTATTAGAGCGCTCGAACTTTTTATAAATTTTTTATAATAAATACACCTGAACTATTAGAGTGCTCACTCCCAGTTTTTATCATAATTTTGGGAAAAGGCCATGGAAAGAGGCATTAAAAGTGGGAAGCCTTAAAATGCCCTCTGCATTTCTTTATGGGGCTGAGATTTGTGGGTTGAATGAAGTTTATGGCAGGAAGGTTGAAAGTACCCAAATATTATTATTATTTTTTTATTGTCTTGACATTTAGTCATAAGAAATACAAAACAGTAACAAACAAAAAACGAAGCTAAAAACTCAGGAGGTAAATACACAATTCCGTTACCACGTACTATTAAACATTGCCTCCACTCAATATATACAGAGCAACAAACAAAACAAGACATAATACAACACAATAAAATCTCAATTAAAAAAGGAATTAATGATAATATCTATATTACCACCCCGACCCTCTATAATAAATCTCCGCTCAACATTCAGTAAATACCTTAATCAATGGATACCCTAATCATATTCATCTACGGGCACCCATAACATCATTATACCAGCATTAATATGGAATCATTATATCAGCATCACATAACCTTGAACGTTACATGGCCTTAGACGTAGCCTTACATCTAAAAACCTTAGACATTACAGCAACACAAAACCTTAGACATTACAGAGCTTATATTGGGGGAACAACCCCCAACGGTGATTTACCATATTAGCTCGCGGCCAAAGGCAACCAAGCGCGAGAGGGCCACTATGCATAAATCTCTTAAGCGGAGCAACCCGCCCCTCCCAGCGGGCTAACCTCAACTGGGATTCTTTCAAACCCCATACCTCATAACCCATTACGCTTATAATCCATACCCAATTTCTCATCCCTGTTTTTTCTCATCAAGAAAGCAGCATGAGCCACAACCTCTATTACATGTGCGTCACTGGCTGACAACAAATAAATCATATTTCGAGCTTCTGACGCAACGGATGGCTTTTTTAGGGTTCTCCACAAACTCTTCCTTATAGGGGCGTATGTAGGGCAGACACAAAAGTAGTGGTGAAGATCTTCAACCTCCATACCACAACAAGGGCATATTCTTTCCACATAGGGTATTCCTTGATACCTTCCTTCCACCACAGCAGAAGGCATAATCTGTAGCCGAAGGGCCAATAATGCTCGCTTATAGTGGAAAGGAAGCTCCAAATTGATATATTCCGCCCCAGCTGGACCCAGAATGAAGAAATGATACCAGGGAGAGGATTTAAGCTGGCACACCATAGCTATTGTATTTTGCCTATCTATGTCAAACAATCTGGCTTTTACCAATTTCTTCAGTTCCTTAAACTGTAACGACATTCCTCTCAAAAAAGAGAGAGGTAATCCTAATTCATTAAATCTCACCATGGTCTTCTCCCACCAACAAGATCTAAAGTTCTCTTTATCAGATTTCTCTCGTAATGATAAAAAGGCACAATCCTCACCGCCAATATAATAAATTTTTAAGACACCTATCAGCCATGTCTTCAATAAACACAATAGGGATTGGGTGCCCAATTCCAGCCTGAGGGGAGCAGCTGGAGTGGATTTGGGTACCTGCACAAGGCTCCGGAGGAAACCATGGAAGACAGGTTCCAGAGTCTTCAAAGCAACAGTGGAATGGGCCCACAATAGTGCCCCATATCTCATTTTAGCAAGCACCTGTGCTTTAAAAACCCTCATTGCTGGTTTAAACCTATATCCACCTTTTAGTACAGAAGTATTTAATAAGAGCACCAGTAGTTCCGATTACACTCTTATGCAACGAGTGGCTATGCAGGACCCACGAGCTATTATATGAAAACACGATCCCCAAATAGCAAAAGGTCCTTACTTGCTCTATAGAAGCTGAATCCATCAACCAGGGCTCCTGCTTGTACCTTGAATTAAATATCAAAACTTTTGTTTTTGCGTGGTTAACCTTCAAATCTAGAGCCTTACTTTCTTTTACAAAATCCACCAATAGTCGCCGCAGTCCCAAACCAGAGGTAGATAACAATACACTGTCATCTGCATACATGATCAGCGAAATCCTTCTTTGACCTAGTCTGGGGGCCATATAATTCCCCGTATCACGAATCTTCTGAATCAAGTCATTGACATGCAAATTAAAAAGCAGGGGGGCCAAAATGCATCCCTGTCTAACTCCTCTGGTTGAGGATATCCTCTTCGATAGCTTCCCCTGCTTATCCAGTCTGACCCTCATTCCCGTATCAGAATAAAGCGACTTAATCAATGTCAGAAGTCTCAAATCAATGTCTAGCTTCCTCAATATAGCCCACAGCTTTTCCCTATTAATCAGGTCAAAGGCGGCTGAGAAATCCACAAAGGCTGTATATAAATTCAACCCCTTAGCCTTATATTTATCCACTAAATGGGCTAAAAGAAAACAGTGGTCTATAGTACTTTTCCCTGGTTGAAAGCCTATTTGCTCCGGCGCCAAGATTTCATATTGATGAACCCAATGCTGTAATTTATCCAGCAAAAGACTTGCATAGATTTTAGAAATAACATTTAATAAGCTAATAGGGTGATAGTTTTTAGTATCTGATCTAGACCCACGCTTGTAAATTGGTATCACTATAGCCGTTTTCCAGGAGGAAGGAACAGATCCTGAAGCATTAATCAAGGTAAAGAGATTTGCTAACCCCTTTGCCCACCAGTCTGGAAACTTTTTAAATACTTCAGGTGGAATAAAATCTGCTCCTGGCGCTTTACCATTTTTCAGCCTATTAATTGCCTCCATGACCTGTTGTTCACCAATCAGGTCCCACTGCGGCAGTGTACTAGTCATGGATTCATCCACTTGACCCAAAGATGCACTAGAATTAAATATCCCCCTAAAGTAATCTTCCCACTTAGCACTACTAATAATTGGGTCGACAGCACTATATGGGCCTTTCACCGCCCCATTCAGGAGCTTCCAAAATTGCCTCCCATCATTATTTTTTAAAGCCCCCAGCAACAAATTCCATTTATAAAGTTGAAAAGCCCTCTTTTTTTTTTTATCAATAAAAGTTTATAGGCAGTATATTTTCTCCTATATGTAGCTAACACAACCTTACCATAGCACCGCCTTAAAGCACGCGCACATCTCCTCAAGTCAGCACGCCATAATCTACACTCCATATCCCACCATCCACCTGTCGCCCTTTTATCTTTCCCACTACTAGGGATTTTAGTAACAATAGGGAGCAATCTCTGCAGGAGCTCATCCAGCACCTGAGTAGCCAGATCTACATCTACAGCCGTTTCCAACTGATGGCCAAGCTCTTTAAATAGACAGGATGTAAAGATCCTATCTACCTCCCGCTCAAGTGGTTCAGTCCAGATTCTGCGAATACAGGCCGAATGACTTTCCCGGTTGCCCTGAGCAGAGTCGTATATGGGGGCCATCTTTATACCCCCCTTGAAAAATATCTGGATTGGAAAGTGGTCACTTTCCACCCTATCACCGACAATGAAACTTTCAACCAAGTATAAGAGATGCGGAGAAATAATGGCATAATCTATTGTACTTCCTCCACTTAGGAAGGGGAAAGTTAATTCCCCTGGAATATCCCCCTGAAAGTTACCATTCAGAATATACATATCATTTTCAAGGATAAAGTCAAAAAGCCACTTCCCTCTCTCATTAACTTTTTTATCCTTGGACTGTCGATTTTTATTCCAATCTACCTCAGGGTCTAATAAATTGGTTTCCTGCAATTTGCTCCATAAGTGGACATTTGAAGGCCCAATCCGGGCATTAAAGTCTCCTACTATGAGGAGATCAAGACTGTTCCTCTCTTGAATCACCTGAGCCAAACAGTGTTTAAACTGTACCCACGCATCACTGCCTATACTAGTCGGCGAAAAATATACATTTACCAATAACCAAGAAACTCCAATATCCAGAAAACAGCAATCCAGAAAAAGGGCATTCGTTACTCGAGACTTCACCAAAGAAGCCCTAACCTGCAGATCTTTTGAAACAAAAATACCCAACCCACCAATCCAGCGACCCTTTTTATGCACCCTTGTTGCTGGCATAAACCACTTCTGATATCCCTCCAGATTAAATACCTCCTCATCCGAGAGCCACAGCTCTTGGAGACAGATTATATCAAAAGAGCGAAGATAGGTAATAAAGTCGGGGTCAAGCATCTTATTACCCCATCTGACTACATTCCAAGAGATAATCCCAAAACTAGAGTAGCCATGCTCGGATGGGATATGGAGTACCTCACATCAAGCTTCCTTAGTGACTCCCATTATATTGCATTCCTCAACACATACTTGCTGGTCATAAATATCCACAGTTTTTAAAGGGGTCTTTAAATTCTCAGGGAGTTGATTTACCAGAGCTACAGCAGATAAAGAAATCACAGTCAGCGGGCTTTCACATCTATTATTATTAAACACAACTTCCCCCTCCTCTACCATATCCCTATTCCTGCCAATACTAACAGATCTATCTACTAGGGGAGCTCTAACCGGTGCCCTTGCTAAGATGTCTGGGTCACAGAAGATATTACCCTGTGGGATTTCCTCACCACCTGGTAAGCATTCAGGAATTAGAGTGGAGGATAAAATCCCCGCTTCATAACAAGCAGAGCCTTGTGCTCTATTCTTGACTGAATTTCCAGTTTTTATATCAGTTCCCCCCTTATTGACTTGCTGAAAGAGACTCATCAGGCTGTTGATAAGGTTTTTTTGTTTTAAGGGCAACTCTTCAGATACCTTCAGTGATCCGGGGGCCTCCTGGGGTGGAGCAGGAAGGGCCTCTGCACCCCCTGCACCAACCACCTCCATCTCCTCAGGTTCATTTAAACTAACCAATTGACCATCTCTCTGCGTTATGATGGAATTCACTTCAACCGGTCTTTGGTGGATAGTTCCTCCCAACTGATCACTAGATTGACCCCCCTGTTTATTGCCTTGATTTACTCAATTGCGAAAAACCACCTCCTCCTGCCTTGAAGGGGGATTACCCCCTGGTTGTACACTAATTTGATCCAGTGACAGAGCATTTTGAGAAGAAGTAGTTTTTCCCCCAAATATTGGCGATACATAAACCGCACAATAATTAAGCAGGCATTCTTGCTCAAATAATCTAGTCACCCATGCCGGAGTTGTAAATTCAATATTGAGGACCCAACGTCTCTCAGAGCTAACAATATGGGAGACAGATCTTATAACTCTTCATGTCACAGGTAAATCTGCAATCACTCGCAAATGTTCGGCTATGTCCAAGATGGTAGACCACGAGGGCAAGCTCCCATTAGCCAGGGGTAATACTGTAACCAGGACATTACAAGAGAGAAGCTCAAGTATACCATACCCCTCAGATACAAAGACATGACCAGGGATAGTTGGCGCCATCATAGATGCTCTGTCCACTTTAGAGGGAGGGCAATTATCCCCTAAAACCACATTTTGAGGCTTATTACTCTCAACTCTCTTCTGTGAATCCTCCGACGATATTACTGCAAATAATTCATCCATTCTTCTACTTTGTTGAAGAAGTTGTTCAAATAAATGTGAGACAGTTTGCGCTGTAAGCAGAATGTGACTGGCTAAATAAGACGAAGAGGTAACCTGGTCAATTTGGCACATGTAGTCCCTAATAATAACTGAGGTGTCCAAATCTGGCGGGGGCACAGAGCCCTCCTGGGACGCCCCCATGACTTTCTGTTCAGACCCAGCCCGGGTACAGCTGTTCCCACCATTGTCCTGAGACCGAGTTATTAAATCCAGCTCAGGAGATATAGAAGCAAGATCTTTACCCCCCGAAGGAACCACAGCCCCCCCGGACTCTACCTCTTCTACTTGTAGAGGATCATCTAGACTCCTATTTTTAGACATAATCCCAGGAGAGACACTCGTTCTTTTCACCACTGAAGAGGAAAATAAGTCTGTGATTTTAGCTTGTTTGAAGCAAGGTTGGTCAGCAGTCAGTTTAGGAGACAGAGAGCCCCGTGCTCTCTTACATTCTCCCATTGCTACAAAAGAGAGGAGGGCCAGCAGGCGCAAAGATACCAGACACAGGGGAGCAGCACGGGGCACAGGCCGGGCCTAACCGGCGCCTAAGGCCGCACGCACAACCCTTGTGCGTGCAGCCTTAGGCACGCCTCCTGTGCTGCCTGCTATTAAACCCTCAAAGAGGGCGGAGCTCACCTTGCTTCCAAGTTGTAGTGGCTGGGACTGGAACAACAATGTAGCACTCTCACGCCCTCCTGGCAGGCAAGACCTTTTGAATCCCCCGGCTCAGCTGTGACTGCCTCTTTTAGCTCCCTTAGTTCGTGGTGGCTGGGGCTGGAACAACAATGTAGCACTCACACGCCCTCCCGGCAGGCAAGACCTTTTGAATCCCCCGGCTCAGCTGTGGCTCTGCCTCTTTTAGCTCACTTAGTTCGTGGTGGCTAGGGCTGGAATAACAATGTAGCACTCACCAAGTACCCAAAATATGTTTTTGAGACGTCTACTCAAGGTACATCTGAATATCCCCATAACCAGTTCCTCCAGTGTGATGGTACTGACAATATTTGGCTGGAAATTAGAGCTCAGTCCCCAATAGGTATCCCAAACAGTGCATCCTAGAATATTGGAGATATTTAAATTCCCATTTTAAATGGATGGAGGAAATTAAGAAGGCTGTGTTTGGGGCTGGTTTGGGGGACCACTGGAACTCAGTGGATAAACTGCCGCCCACTTGTGATAAAGCTGCTATTGCTTTGCGGACGACTGACATGTCAATCAGATTTTGGTATAATTAGATATCCAAAATGTTCGCCGCTGTTTGGATTATTTAAAGTCGAGGCAGGCCTTTCCTCTTATTTGGCCCTAGTGCTGCACCATCAACATGGACAATTGATTGTAAAGTTGAGAATTAATCAAATTAAATCTGCAGTTCTTGTAGGAAGATGGAATAAAATTGCCTACAGTGAACGTCTATGTACTTGCCCAGTGGCTGTAGTTGAGGAGACAGAGCACATTTTGTGGCATTGCCCCTTGTATATTAAGGAAAGGCCTGCTTTTCTTTTGCCTCTTCTGGTTCAAATTTGTGGTTGGTCAGACCATTTGAAGACAATCTGGCTCTTGCAAAACAACTCGTTTTCTATTTTGGCTGCATTGGGCAACTTCTTAATTTCAATAAAAAAAAATAAAAAAATGAAAAAGACTTTACTTAATGACAGGTGCCCAGGTCAATATGATTCCTTGTAGTATCTTCTACATTATGAGCTCATTATTTACGTCTATGAGGTCCACTGTGCTTTGCTGACCTTGGTGGTATTGGCTGCAAGTTGATCCCCTTTTTCCACCACTCCCATCCTGGTTTTAATTTGATTTTTGAGTGGTATATGCTTTTATAAATAGGTGGGATAGATTTTTAAGCATGCCATTCAAGTGAATTAACTGTTCAGGTGGGAGTAGGTGGTTGGTTGTATTTTGATTCTCTGGCATTATTAGTTTGCTACCTGTTACTACTTGGTGGTTGTTAGAATGTTGTTTTACATCATCCTCATATTTGGTATTGGGTTATTTTAACTTTGGGATTTTTCAGTTGTTTTAGTGTATTTTATCTTGTATTTTAAAATGTTATTAGCTGCCCTGAGATGCTTGTAGCAGGATGGGGCAGCATATGGTTTTTAATAATAAATAAATAAATATTATGAGTATATTTAATTATTCACATTGCTCACTTTCCCTGCTGATTCAGTGGGGTAGTTCATAAACCGTCCTAGTTATGTTCTAACTTAAATAGAACAGTTAAGATAATTATATACATCTGCTTGGGCAGATTGTACATTGATTTTTGTTTTTTGGGTATCATCCTGCTATTAGTTTGTATAATACTCTCGATTACAGTGAAATGTATTGATGTACAATACATGTTTGTAAGCTTTGTATGTTTATATTTTGAATTGGCTTTTGGCCATAAAATAAATAAATACAAATAAATAATACAATGGAGCTCATCTTTGGGGGTGTAGGGCAAGAGGGTGTGGAATACTGAGGAAGTCACCAGGGAGAGTGAGTGGAATGGAATGACAGGGAAGAAAGGGATTGGGTGGAAGGAGCTGGGTGGAATGACAGGAGGAATACCATGACAAACACGTAGAATGACAAGGTTCTGAGTTAAACAAGTTACAGAACAGTGATAGGATACAATGGGGAGCACTTCTATCATCCCACCCAGTTCTCATAGCTGGCTCCTTGTTGTTCCAGTCCCCATTTCCTTTCTCCCTGTTGTTTCACCTCTCCAGTTTCTTTTTTGTCATTCCACACACAGACAGCTTTACTCCTGTTCTCCATTAGAGATGCAGCTCATTGTATTTTCGAGAACTCTTGGGTTTTCTGTGAGGGGAGTGGGGGCTAGTGGGTTGGGATGCTGGGCTTCTCTCCAATAATACAGCCTTCCCAACACATCTTTGCCCTTTCCTGGTACATACCCACCCCCAGTCCTTGCCTGTTCCCCACTTTTGTCTATGCGTACACCTTTGTATCCCCCTCTCAATGGGGGATTGAGAGGGGGCTACAACTTTACTTTGAGGTTTGGGGGACTTTTTTTTCATTCCACATACAGCTGATTGTATTTTCCACAAATCTTGGGTTCTCTGTGAGGAGATTACAGACTAGTGGGTTAGATGGGGGAGGCTGGGGTTGTCCCTGAATAGACATAGGGTCCCAAGTAAAACGTGACACCACGATTCACGTTTTTTCAGCAGAATCTTGCTTTGGGTGAGATTCTCATGAAAATAGGGAAATTCTTGCAGAATTTCCCTTTCTGGCTTGTGCAAACAAATTGGGCTTGTGTGCACTGAATAAATTGCCATCACCGCCACCACCCGCCCCAAGGAGTTCCTTGCTGTCCTCATAGCGTCTGCGAAGTCGTGTCCGGCGGAGCTGTTTCGGGTGGTGCGGGGGCTGGTTAGTCCGGCCTCCCTCCGCCTGGATGGGGACTTGTCCCAGGCCCGCTGTGAGGAGTTTGTC
>QEPC01015148.1:1740571-1768141 GCA_003113815.1 Sphenodon punctatus | reverse complement strand
AGGGAGGGTGGGTAGGGAGATTTTAGTCCCCCACCCATTTGTTTTATGGTTTTTGTCTAGCCCTGTTATATTTATTGTTATATTTAAAGTATTTATGATTGTTTTAGATTGATTTTATTGTATTTTATTGTTTTATGATGGACACCGCCCCGAGCTGCATTGCAGGAGGGGCAGGGTAAAAATTTATAAAATAAAAATATATAAATCTTGCTGCCACTTGCCTGAGGAGGAAGTGTCTGCTGCACATGCCTGTTCCTGCTGCTGAAGAGCTGCCTCCTTCTGCCACCCCTGCTAGATAAGTAGAGGGTGGTGGTGAGGGGTGGGAGGGTGCCTGCTGCCCCTCTGCACCATGGGGGGGGGGGGGGGGGGAGACTTTGTCCAGGGCCTGAGAGGCTCGTGGTTGCCTACTGCCCCTCTGCACCACATGGCTTGGAGGGTGGGGGAGGCTTTGCTTCGGACCTGAGCGGGGTGGGGTGGAGTTAAGGTGTTGCCTGCTGTGCTGTCTGCATTGCTGTGTGTTTGGGGGGGTGGGGGTGACTGGCTGGTGTCCTCTTTTCATTGCCATGTGTTTGAGGGTGGAGGAGGGGCTACTTGCTGTGCTCTGTTTAGTCTCTGTTGTATCATGGGCTTGGTGTAAACCCCCACACCCATTATTAAATGCCTGAAAGTAGAAAAAAAAAATCAGTTTGGGGTTACAGAATTTTCAAGTTTGGGTTACAGAATTCAAGGTTCTGGGTTATAGAATTTTGGAAACTTTTTGCAGGAGAATCGGTGCTCTAAATATACACCCCCTCCTAACACCTGTGTGCCCTTTGCCGATAGGGGAAGTATGTATCTTGCCTGCTCCCCATCCTTGTTGGTGCATACACATCACCTATTTCTCTCCATTGTCCTCCGTAAACACACCTGGCTTCCCCCTCCCGATGAAAACATTTATCTCATTGTCCAGGTGTTCCCACTCTTGTTTGCATGTACACATCCCTCATACCTTCTGTCCCCAGCTTCAATGTTGCTCCCTGTGGCATAAAGCCGCAGGACTTTGGAGGCCTTGACCTTGGGACTGCTAAAGGGACTTAGAGGCCTATTTTTGGACACATGGCAGATGTTGCAACTGACATTCCTGGTGGGTGAGGTCATCATGGCTCAGGTATCCACAGACAGCACCCCCTGATTGATTGGGCATGAACCAGGTGACCTCCCAAGAACCAATCCCAGCCGAGGGGGATAGGACTTTAAAAGAGATTAAGACTGCCCCTTTTCCCCCTCTTGCTCCAACTTCTGCAACATCTGGGAATCTGCCAGATGGGAACCAAGGACTGTGCCCAATATTGCTAAGGAATCATCTGTATCTACAGCATGTGGAGAAAAATGTAAGTTACAAGCAACCAGCTTGCCTGCCTGAACAAGGAGAGTTTAGACAGATATAAATATTAAAAGGGTCCATTCACCCATTGAATTGGATTCTGGAACTTGCTCAAAGGCTTATCCTACTCTCTTGCCCTTTAGTACCTATTTGTACCTTTTTGACCTTTACCAGTGAAGTTTAAGCTTCCTTTCTTTCTTACACCCCCCCCCACACACACACACGGTGGAGTTGTGTTTCTTGCAAAGATGCATCCCTTTGCCTGGAAGGCACAGCTACCAAAGAGGGAGAAAGGAATTCCCCTCTAGTCCTTTTAGCCAGAGCAGACTCTGACCAAGATAAGCATCCCTGTGTTACTCCAAGGGCTTCTGCCTCCTGTAAAGGGAGAATGCCAGATAAGAAGAACCAGAGAAGGGGGTGCCCTTGTGAAGCTGTGAGTTTATAATTTCCTGGGGTTCGCATATCCTGAGCTGTGTGAATTTCCTCTGATTATTGGGGCTCAGGTGATGGCAGTGAAAATGAGGTTTTTCTGGGTTTTGCCAGCTGTTGGGACACCAGGCTAGAGTTTTTGACCAACCTGGGGAGGTGGGTGGCTCAGCTGTATAGTGCTCCCTGCTGTGTTTCGTCACACCCCCATCCTTCAGAGAAAGACGATTGGGACTGAAAGACCAAGGCAAAGTGTGGGTGCATGGAGCCTAAGTTGTAAGTGAGCACAATACATGAGACTGTACATCTTTACTGCTTACATGGTGCGCAAGTTAAGGCAGGAACCTTAACAAAGAACTTTAACTCCTCTGTCAGACTGCATTTTTTTGTCTAATAATTTCCCTGTTGTTTTTTTTTAAAGGGAATGTACTAAATTCTCCCTGCTCTCTCAATACCAAATTGAGTTTGATAAGCAGCCAGCCAGCAGGCTTTCCTTTCAACCCAAACTTTGTCAGTGCCAGTGCAGCCCTGCATCAAGCATGATGGGTGGGTGGGTAATGGATGTGGAGGTGCTTTTCTAAAAACACCCAATGCAGGACTATTCTGATTGGCCAGGCATTTGCATGGTAGGAGTAGGGTTTGGGGAGTTGTGAGTTAGGGGATTTTACTTGGTTTTTTTTTTAGTATTTATGGGGATTTTATTTGGTTTTTATCTGCACTTTGGAACATTTTTATGTATTCTGACTCACTCTGAGCTTTAAGGGAAGGGCAGGGTAAAAATGTGAATTAATAAATAAATACCTTCCAATCCTCGGGTACAGAGGTAGATTTTACTGATAAGTTATGTATTACCGATAGTAGTTCTGCAATTTTATATTTGAGATTCTTTGGAACAAATCAGAATGGTTCGTTGTATAGGTGTGAAACTTGGTAGGTTTGTGAGACAACTTAGGCTTTGGTGAGGTGTGGAATATGTCCAAATGTCAGGAAAATCCATTGAAAAATGAGTAATAGCAGTCTGAATTTTGGAGGCAGAAATCCCCCCTTTTGTGACCTTCCTATGTGTAACCAAGTACTGGGAGCGATATTAAGGAAGTTAGAGGCGTTGCAGAGTTCAAGTTGTGCTTCTTTTCATGTTTTTTAAAATTGGTGGTGCAATTTTGAAGTTTTGATGCCTTTAAAGCACCCCTGCTCAAAATGAGGGAAAGTGGGAAAAGCAGCTTCCCCGTTTTCCCTCTCACTAACATTCTTTTACGTGAGGAGCATAGTGTTGTAAAGTAGCGCAGATGGCTCTGTAAACAGGAAAACAAGTATAATAGTGGTGCAGATGTTATAGACAAGCCAGGGAAAGTAACAAAGAGAGCCATGAAAGTACTGAAAAGTCACAAAGGTACCAATAGAATGTACCGAAAGGTCATGCAAGTACTGATAGAGTGTACCATAAGGTTACAGAAGTACCAAAAAGTCATGGAAATGCTGGTGGGCTGGACCATCCTAAGTTACTATCATCTGTATAGATGGGGTTGTCTCGCTATAACTGCATTGTTCAAATGATATTGATGTAGGATGCATAAGGGTCAAGTTGCCTCGTTTATTTATATTAAATTTCTGTCTCCTGTTTGGCAGTAGAGAGTGGCAATTGCTTTCTCTGACACGATGGGTGGGAGGGCATAGATATTTAAAATTGACTATATTATCTTCTTCCTTACAGTGTGTCTTTGATGATCTCGGTGGGTCAGTATCGCTTTCCTGGGTTGGAGTCAGCACTGGAGTAAGTAACACAAACAGGATTAATGGGGCAGTAGTGCAGTTTCAGAAGGTCACAAGAGCAGTTGAAAAATAGAGATTCACTTTTTAAAATAACTTTTCCTCTCTAACCCTGTGCAAGTGTTCTGGAGTACTGGAGACCCATGTTTATCCTTCCCACACAGAATGGAATCTTGTTAGGTAACTTCCCTGCTGTGATGTTGCTACAGGCTCTTTCTGATGTGTGACTGAAATTGTGCTAGTAACAGCAGCATTCAAATGTTGGTGTTGCCAGCTAGGATTCCGTGCCATCTGTTCAGATACGTCAGTCCTGTCCTGTTTGTGAGGACCAAAGGAAGAAACTACAGGGAATGTGGGAGATGCCCCTCTGCTACCCATTTCTACCAAACCCATAATGATTCAAGCGGTCTGTCTCCTCTCTGAACTGGGAAATGAGGTTTAGAGCACTGCTAAGGCTTCAAGGGCAGTAAGGAAATACATGCTGCCTCTTTTTGCACCCCCTATGGTGGTAGCAAGTCTGTTTTTTAAAATGCAAGCAATTGAAAAAGTGTCTGGGATGGGGCACTGCTGAGCCATGATCTTGGGCATGTCTAAGCACAGTGAGCTGTTGCTAGAAAACCATTACAACTCATTGCTGCCCTTTAAGCATTAAGCGTGTCTGCAAACTGCATTAAGGTCTTTCATACTTTCAGATGTTGCAAGATGGCTGCTTTGCCAGCCCTTGTAACTAGCCCTATAAATGACTTCTCCATGCAAGACGAGATGGCTGTTAAGCCTTTCACATAGGGTAATCTGTGTTCCAGCAGTGATTTCCTGGTCTGAATGGAAAGAAAAAGGGTAGGCTGCTAGTCTTTACATTTGCACTGCTTTCTTTATTCCAGGTGACACTAGTCTGAGTGCACAAGTTGAGAGTTGAAGGATCAGGATGAAATTCTTAAGCTCCCTGAGGGTGTAGATTCAGATTATTACAGTGCTTGCTCAGCCCTTTAGCCTACCAGGCTAATTCGCTATTTGTAAGTCTTTTGGATATGACACTAAAACCCAAGGTCCTGTCTGTCCCAGCACTAAATAACTGTTGTCTCCCTCCTTTTCTTGTATATGTGTGTCATTCTGTTTTGCATTGTACCGCTGGCTGGTGTCTTCCACTGCGTTTTGAGGCCGTAGGGAGATGGAGGTGCTATAAACATAGTACTTTATGTTTGATACTAACCTATGGCACTTGGTGCCTCTAGATGTTCAGGTAGTTATTCACTGTGAAACCCAGCTTGAGCTTAATCTGTGCCGGGTTGGAGCAAACTTGAGGTGATCGTCCAACACTGGCATGCAAATCTAGCATAGTATGAAAAGCATCCCCCATAGATTTGTATTTGCATGGGATGGGAAGTTGTTATGACGAAGTAGATTCCATTCTCTGCCTGAGATAAACCACTTGGAAAGCGGTACCAAAACATTAAGAGGACTAGCTTGAAGGGAGGTGATTTAAGTGCTATTGAATGTCCTAAGTGCAATGAATCTTGAGGTCTGGGGGTTTATTGAGGTCATAAGATCAGAGTACCAATAGCTGCACTTGCATTCCACCTAGACTAACTCTGGTTCTTTGTCTCTAGGTTATACTTGTCCTGACCACTTACCAGGTTCCTCTGGTGATCATGAGTTTTGGGCAGTCCAAGCTCTACAGAAGGTGAGACCTATAATGCTGAGATGTTGCATCCGTGATCTCCTGTGAAGCAGTTTTTAATTTATTTTTATTTTATTTCATTAAATTTGTTAGCTGCCCCTCATCCCTATGGCATCTAAAATGGAATCCACTTAAGTAGAACTTGCATAATTTGAATTTCTGAATAAGTTGAATTAATTTGTTTCTTCAGCCCCTGGTCTATAGAGATGTATTGCTTTTTGATCTGGATAAGCAGAATTCTGAACCCTGATAACTCATTTTTTGAAAATGAATAAATTATACCCACTCAGCTAAACCATATCAGGACCTTTGAGTGTATTAATGATTTCTTGGATGTATGTGATAAAAATATTGTAGACTTATGTATCCTGTCAGGGAAAGACTTCAGGTAGGGCAGGCTGGATTTGGTCATTAGGGACATCAGCTCTCTGTCTCTAGGTCTCTGGACATGCAGACTCTCACTAACATCCAAGCAAGGCTAAGCCATGTGTATGTGAAATCCTGTCAGTTTTGCCTCTAGGAGTCTCAGACAGGCTGCAAGGGGAGTGAGCATCTGGTTTCCCTGTCACCAGCTCACCCAAGACTTCCAGCATCTGAACTAGCAGGATTACACAAACACACAGCTCTGCCCTGGTGTCTACTTTCTCTGTTTCCAAGGGAAGGGAACTGGAGATGGAGAAACCTGGTGCTAACTTAATCTGAACATCCATTTTCCCCATATCCAGGACCATTTCTTTAAGGTCTGCTTAAGTAGAATTTCTGGTAAGTCAAACTTTTTTACATGGCTGGAGAAATTAAACTTAAGCAGAGTCCACTGTAGCAAGGTCTTAGCACATTTCCACTTCTCAAGCCCAGTTGTATGTTTGCTGTACCCAGTACGTGAGGCATTGGGATGGGAGTAGGTTGACTTGCTAGCATGTTCAGGCAGCTTGCTAGGGTGACAAAATGCCCCATTCTGTAAATTCAGCTGATGGGAGCTGGGCTGAAGATATTGGGCAGGGCAGGAGCAGGAATAATTCCCAAGGGCCAGAATGTATCTAGTGCCTTCCTCTGTTCCTTGGGAGTGTATGAGTAGGACATACTCAGTACAATGTGGTGGGAGTGTTGCAATTTGTTCACAAAATCTGTGGGTTGCTGCAGTAATTTCTTAGGGGAAGTCATACTGGTTAAACGACAGACTGCAGCCAGTCAGCCTCTTTTGCACCAGCTTTCGAAAGGGCTACCTGTCTCCTCAGGTTGGACTGGTTCTAGACCAGAGGTTGCCACAATGAGTCAGAACTAGAACTGAAATGAATACCCTAAAATCCAAACAAACCTGTCAAATCCAGACAATTTGGCCCCAAACGAACAAAATGAGTAACACACACAGCTCACGTGAACATTTAATTCTTGAAATTTCTAGTATTTTGTTCATATTTATTAATTTCAGTTTTGTTTTCATTTTGGTTTCATTTATTTAATCTATTTTGCCATTTTTGCCAAGTACAACAGAAAATAGTTTTTCCTGGTGAAAGTAATGAAATAGACAAAATAAAAGAAACCAAAACAAATGAAAATGAACATAACGGAGATGAACAAAATATTCACATTTTTGAGAATTGAGTGTTCGAACACTTCTTGAATTTCTTTAAACTCATTCCTTCACTGCTCAAAATGGAATAAAATGCCCACAAGCAGTTTTTTCTCTACCTGTTTCAGCTCTAGTCAGAACCCCAAGTGGGATTATGCCATCTGCAGATAGTCACAATTCCTATTGATATTCCCCAAACTTTGCACATCTTTTTTGTTACCTGTGGCTGCAGAATATTTGTCTCAAAATGAAGTTACGCAGGAAAATAGATTTGTCTTACTACTCTAGGCAAAAGGTGTTTGGCGCTACAGCCCCTCTAATTTGCCACCAAGACTCTCAATTTCTTTACCATACTGTGCCAAGTTCTGCTGAAGTACATGTGGTTGATACAGCAGTTTCCTGATGAGCCAAAAGATAGTTTGTCTCTACTAGAACTGCACCAAATATGCAATACAAGTACTTGGGAAAACTTCCAAAGACTGAGTTTTCAGTCAGAACTTTTTCCAAGTACCTGGAATTTGAAACTCTGGACTGAACCTCAGAACTTTGAAACTCAGAAACACTTAGATAATTTTACAAAGGGGAGTTTGCCAAAAGTGCAATAGTTAAGCTTTTACTCGTCCCACAAGAGATGAATGTCTACAAGAATGGATTGTAAAAACAGTGATAACAGGACCCAATAATTCAATAACTAGGGTTGACGCTTCTGTTTTCCTGTTGTCGGGAAGCCTTGTTTCCCCAGGGAAACAAATTCTTTATTGTCCAGGGAGCTGAAAATTGTTTTCAAATAGCTTACAAATTGCCCCTTTTCCTCCCCAGCATGTATCTGAACCATTAATTTGTATGCAAGGGGCTAGAGTCAAGCACCAGCCCCTTGCATGCAAATTAAAGGTTCAGATACATGATGGGAAGGAAAAGGGGCTATTTGTAAGCAGTTTTCAGCTCCCTGGATAATAGAGAATTTGTTTCCCTAGGGAAACAAGGTTTCCTGACAATAGGAGAATAAAACTATCAACACTAGAGTTATTGAATTATTGGGTCCCTCGCTATGACTTGAAAAGAAGTCAGGCATGTTGCCCTTCAACCTGCTGATAGTGTTTTTATGATCTGTACTTTTGGATATTCATCTCTTTAGGGAAGGGGAAAAGCTTACCTATTGTACTTTCTCATTTGGGGGTCACTGGCCATGTGTGCAATGGTGCCTCTATCATTTGATTGAGGTTTCAGATGTTTTCTAGGTATCAGCTGTGGTATTTGGAAATTTGCAACTGGGTAACAGAATCCCGGTGAATTCAGAATAAAACTGGGCACTGAACTTCAAACTCTAATCTTTACAAAGAAGAAATGCCTTCTGCATCAGTTGTAAAAAAAAAAATGGATTATTTTTTGTGATTGAAGGAGCACTTGTGGGGCTCCTGAATCCAAAAGATGACTGAAGTGTCTGAACCTACATCAAGATGTTCTTTAGTTTCCTTTAAGAAATTTAAATTTTTTTTTAGGAACACAGGTGCCATACTTGGTGAGACCAATGGGCTATCTAAGCCCAGCATCCTGTCTCTGACAGTGGCCACTTTTGGTTGCTTCAGAGAAGGGCATAACAGACCATAATAGAGAGATCCATTTCCTGCTATTCACTCCTAGTCCCCAGTAATTAGAAGTCTCATCCTCTGACCCATTTGCCTAATAACCATTATTGAACAATCCTGTAAAAAATTATCCAATCCTTTTTTGAAACCAGGTATGTTGTTTGCCCTCACAACATCCTCTGGCAATGAGTTCCACAGAACTGCACACAGTGTGGGCATATCATGGACTTGCATAGTGACATTATATTTGCTGCTTTGTTTTCTATCCCTTTCCTTATAATGGCCAACGTTCTGTTCATCTTCCACATTCTTTTCATCTACCATTGCACACTGAGTTGATATTTTCAATTGATTCTTCTCTTCCTCTCAGTGAGGACTATGGGAAAACTTTCAAGGACATCACGTACCTCATTAACAACATCTTAATCCGGACAGAGTTTGGAATGGCTATTGGACCAGAGAATTCAGGGAAGGTAGGACAGTTGCTGGTATGCTTTGGAAGGGTGTTTATTTCCTGGCCAACCTAGTCTGGGCCGTTAAATCGGGGAGGGGAGGCTGGCATTATAATGAAGAACTTCATTAATGTTGAGTAGTGAATTCCATCTCTTCTTCATTATCCTCTCACTCAGTCCCACTATATAGGTATTTGGTGCCATCTAGTGCCCAACTCAAATGATAGCAAGCACAATTCCTTTAATTTTTCTCATGCCCTGATGTTACACCTCTGTGTCTATATAGCCCTGCCTCAGCACTCCACCACAGATAGTTTCTTTCCTGCTTTTGCGGGTCTCATTAGTAAGCACAAGAAAAAGTGGATGGCCTTGGTGAAAGGCTTTCAGTGCTGCACCAAGATCCCTGACTCGGATGCCCATGCTGGTTGCCTATTCTGCTTTGGTGTTCATCATAATACTACAGCATGTCAGATTTATTGGGGGTTCAAACCCCATGCCAGAAAGGACAGAGCCCACCGCTGGCAGAACACCTTATGGTCTGGGCCATGTCCACCCAGGTGCAGGTCCTGGGACCGTCAGAGCCTCTCAGGAAGTGGTCTTGATTTTTCTCCTGGTCTGGGCTGTGCCTTGACAGTGGAGGCGCCATCGAGTATCGAAAGACCAGGTATCTCCAGTACAAATGGGACCAATATCAGTGCTCATGTGGCAGGGCCCAAGAATGTCCCAAACCTTGCGTGGAAGGGAGAGTCCCTCTTCATGCTGGGGTTGGTCACTGGCGTGCAGCCCTCTTCATTGACAGTTCTCCCCAGAGCTGGATCGGCATGAAAAGAAGTGCTGTTGCAAAAAGACGCTGATGTTGGAATTCTTCCCTGAGGAGTCACTGGTCCAGGAGGATATCATCAGGGCTGAGATGCCCAAGGACTTCACTGACTCGGAGCAGCTGCTCCTGGACCCAACTCCTCCTCCGCCTTTATTTATTGACTTATACTCCACCCTATCCCAAACTTGGCTTAGGGCAGATTACAACAATTGGAAAAAAATATATATTAAAACCTATTTAAATAAACCCTACTCCCCCAACAGCTTATAGTAATTGAAACAATAAAACCTATCATACAACACCAAACCCACCCCTCTTCCCATCCCACCCATTCACACTCCCTTGCCTCTCACACAAGGGGCTGAGTTCCTAGTCCCACAGGCACACTCCCCTGTCTCTCACCCGGGAGAGCACCCGCCCCACAAGCCCATACCCTGCCTTCTCACAGAGGGGTCATGGTTATATCCCACCCCCACCAAACCATTCACACCCTAAATCCCCTTTAAAACACATCAGTTCAAAAGTACCTTTAAAATACATTCTCTACCACACAATCCCTCCCCAACCGAACCTTCCCACTCCCATTCCTCCAACTCTCACTTGGAGGAATTCCCTTCCCCAGCCTAGTTACATGGTGTTTTTTTCCTTCTTCGATGTATAGGCTTTTTATGGATATAATTACGGGTTTGGTTTTCAGTTCTGTATTTAAAACCTACAAACGGATTTAAAACAAACCTGTGCATGCGCAAAATGGCCACCGTGCCATTCTGCGCATATGTGCTCTTTTTCAAAATGGCACCAGCAGCATTGGTGCACAATCTTCTCCCCTGCACACTTCTCTCACTGGTGCCTTAAAAACCCACTGTGCCATTTTCCTGCTGCAACCACTCCCTCTCCCAGCACAGAAGCTGTGACCACTGGCGCACACATCTCCATGTCTGTCCCCACCCCCGAAGCCAGCACTGGTTAACATGGACATGGTGACACTCACGACTCCAGCTCGAGAGCCTGCCTTTTGTTCGATGGGGTGTTTTTTCTCAGCGGAGGAGAACAGTAAGTGAATGCACCCGGGAGGGGTTCATGTTTACACAACTGCATGATAACCGCTTCCGTTTATTGTTATCGAACTATGCTCTTTATTGTTTACTGTGTTGCCAGGTGGCTAGGAGAATGCAGTAGAGGAGCAAGAAAATCACTGGGAAACAGCTCCACAAGATGGGAAAGGTATGCGCAGGAGTGTGTGGGAAGGCATCATGGCAGGCCTGTGGACTGGCTGGGTGGGGGGGAAGGCATAGGCAGGCTGCCAAAATGGCAGCTGGGCATGGAAGCATAGATGGGGGGAGAGGGAGGAGAATGGTGGGTGGAGGACCCCATAGTGCTGGTATCCCGCTGCAGAGACCACCCCAGCTGTTGCATAAGCCAAGTACTCATTGTTGCTTCCCTTTGGTGTGGGTGTAGAAACTAAAATGGCACCCAGAGGGAAAACCATGTGGCACTGGGATCCCACTGCAGCAACCACTTGGGGTGGGCGGAGGGTGAAAATTGGTCAGGCAAGGGCCTGAACCACCAGGGCAGGAAGGTGGGTGGTGCAGTTTGAACTAATGGATTTCCTTGTTGCCTTGCTACAGATCTGCCAGTGCAGTGGGTGCAAATGGAACCCCTTGTCGCAAGCATCTAGCAGAACCACAAACAGCAAGCGTCTCCTTTCTGATTAGGGCAACACAAGAAAAAATCAAGACTAGAAAGTGATTATTTTTTCAAAACAAAATATCTTCTTCCTTTCAAAAATAGATCATAAAATGGAAAGTGTCTTGCAGCCTTAGCAATGAACTACAATCACTGTTCTCTTGTGTTTACAGGGAAAAGGAAGCTCATGGAAGAACTGAACTCATGGAAGATGTGAGCCTGTCCAAATAAACATGGAGGGCTGTTTAAAATCCAGGGGATAAACACAGGGAAAGTCAAAGGCCCTCTACCCATCACCCCTAAAAAGTTAATTGTAAATTAATTGTAAAGTTAATTGTAAGTACCAAGACACCTTGGCATTTCGGAGATATCTGGTACCTAACTCATCCAATACAGTGTGTCAACATTGTGTTGGATTTGACTGGGGATAGATTGGGGATCCTCTTGGTGTACCGACTGCCCCACTGCACAGTTAATCCACTGACTGCTCTAGCTGAGCTGATCTCAGAAGTGGTGTTGAGATCACCTAGACTTATTGTCTTGTGTGATTTCAACATACATGCTGAGGCTGGCCTTTCAGGGGCAAAGCAGGAGTTCATGACAACCATGGACTTCTCCCAGATAATAGCAAGCCCTGATGCATGTGGTGGGACACACATTGGATTTGATGTTTTGCAACAGCTTGGAAACGGGGGTTCCAATAATTGGGGGTGGTGTTATAACACACTTGTTGTGGTTGGATCATTACCTCCTGAAGGCCCACATGATCCTGGCCCTCCCATGCCCTAATCAGGGTGGTGGACCGGTTAGGAGACCAATGGATCCGACTGGTTTCCAGAACTGTCTGGGGGGATATACCTACTGACCTTGACAGCTACTCGGTTGATGACCTGGTCGCCTTGTGGAGTGACATCTTGATCATAGCTATCAATATGGTTCCACCCAGACGTCCGCTTCCACCACTTTGTCAGCACAGATCCTTCTGGTATACAGAGGACCTGGGGCTTTTGAAGTGGGAAAGTAGGCAGTTAGGGCTTGACTCGTGTTGAAGCCGACTTATTGTGGCATAGATAGTTTTTGAAGGACTGTGAAGTGGCTGTGATGACAGTGAAGAAAGCTTTCTTCTCCACTATCATAGTGTCTGCAAAGCCTCATCCAGCAGAGCTGTTCTCAGTAGTGAAGGGTCTGGTAAATCTGGTCTGTCTCCACCAGGAAATGGAATCCTCTAATGCTCGCTGTGACATTTCCATTAACTGCTTTGCAGACACAGTTGCTCATATTCATCATGACTTGGGTGCTGCCATTTCAGCTGTGGAGTGTAGAGTCAGAGTTTAGAACTATGGAAGCTCAGTGTTGTCCTGTTCATTTGGATTGGTTTCAATTGGTATCGCCCACCAATGCAGGGAAGGTGCGTGGGGTGATGAGGGCAACCAGTTGTGAATTAGATCTTTGCCCATCATGGCTGGTGGAAAGCCACCTGGGAGACATTAGGCAGTTGTTGACTGGGGTTGTCAACACCTCCTTATGGGAGAGGAGGGTGTTGGGGACACCCTTAAAACTGCAGTGGTCCGCCCCCTGCTTAAGAAACCATCTTTGGATGCTGACTCCTCAGTTAGCTATTGGCCTGTATCTAACCTTCCTTATTGAAAGGGTGGTTGCCGGACAGCTCCAGGCTCATCTCAATACTATCTGATTCCTGGACCCCTTTGTTGTATTTTCATCCTGGGTACAGCACGGAGACTGCGCTTAGGGCCTTGGCCAATGAGCTGCACCTTGAGATGGACAAGGAGAATTCTGGCCTTTGATACAGTTGATCAGGAGTTGTTGGCATGACTGCAGTACCTGATGTGGATGTGTGGGACTGCTCTTGGATAGTTCTATTCCTTCCTCTCAGGGTGGTCCCAGCGGGTGCTGCTGATGTTTGCTCATCGTTCCCTCAAGACCTTCCCCGTGGAGTCCCGAGGGTTCTATTCTGTCTCCTCTCTTGCTCAGTGTGTATCTGAGGTTGCTGAGCAAGGTCATTCAGAGGTTTGGGGTGACATGTCATCAGTATGCTGATTGACACTCTGTTCTACCTCCTTTTTTTCATCCGACCCAGGTTCTGCAGTCTTTGTGCTTACCCAGTGCGTGGCTGCTGTTAGGAACTGGATGAGGGTGAGATGATTTAAGTTGAATCCTGACAAGACTGAAGTGGTGATGGTTGGCTGACCTTGTGACTTGGATGGGATTGGGACTCCTGTTATTGATGGAATCTGACCCCCTTTGGTCAAAAAGGTTTGCAGCCTTGGAGTGCTTTTGGATACTTTGCTACACCTGGAATATAGGTTGTGGTGGTGGCCAGGAGTGTTTTTCACCAACTCTGTCTGGTGAGGAAGCTATAGCCTTTTCTCTCTGACTCAGAACTGGCCACTGTTATCCATGCTTTCATCACCTCAAGGCTATATTACCTCAATGTGCTCTACATGGGGCTTCCCTTGATGACTGTTTGGAAGCTGCAGCTAGTGCAGAACACAGCAGCTCGGCTCCTTTCGGGGACAAGTCGCCAGGAGCACATTACACCAGCGCTCCAAAGTCTGCACTGGCTACCTATAATTTTTTGGACACAATTCAGGGTTCTGGTTTTGACCTCTAAAGCCCTAAATAGTCTGGGCCCCACGTAGCTGAAAGACTGCCTGTCCTTCCATGTTCCATTGTGGCCCCTACAGTTGGCCGGGAGCACCCTCTTGCAGGTCCGTTTGCCACCCTTGTCCTTAGGACAGGAGTGCACAAGAGGGCACTCTCAGTTGCTGCTCCAGTTTTGTTGAACTCCCTTCTCTGGGAGGTTTGCATGAGCCCAGACCTAAGCATCTTTTGGAGGTGGTGCAAATTCTTTTATTTGAAAAAGTATTTGACAGGCAGGGATAGGGGTTGGTGGAGGTTTTGGGTGGGGTTGAGGCCTGGGGGAGGGTTTTTGGTGTGAGGAGAGGAGTTTTTATGGTATTAATTTTATTATTGTTTTGTTTTCATGAATTGCAAGCCGCCCTGAGCCATTGTGGGAAGGGCAGCATATAAATTCAAATAAAGAAAGAGAAATTGTGCACCTTTTTTTTACAGTAAATAAAATCCTTTAATTGTAAATCCTTTATTGTAAAGACAATCATTTTATTATAAATCCTTTACTGTATGGATTTTCATACAATGAGGAGTTGGTACCTGAAGAATCGTAGTATGGGATAGGATACACCACTTTGGGAGTAGGGGGGTTGGAAGAGAAAGGGCTGTTCACTAGCATCTGAGTGAGCAGAGCTTCAGGCCTGCAGCTGGCTAATCTACAAATGCAAATTGGGAATGCATTGGGGGTGGGGGGCAGGTGTCCAAGAAAGGAAAATATGCTGGAGCCAGATGAGCCAGAGGAAAACCCAGTGACACACAGGAAACCCTTAAAAGGCTTTATTGATATCGCAAACAGATAATTTAAAACCGTTCACTGATGATCATCAAACTGTCAGTGATGGTGGTTCAACTGGTCCCAGCACAGGAGAACTGGCTTGCCAGAGCTAATTGGCAGGGGGATCTCCACCAGTTGGAGCATTCTGAGGAGTGACTGCTTCTGACCCTTCTCTCCACTCCTGCTTGCATTGACACGTGTGACACAGCCACCTTAAAATGCCAGCGTGCCATTGTCTCGTTTGCTTTCACTCAATGTCCTGCCCTCGATGTTCTCTGCTGAAAGGGAGGGGTTGCCTCAGCCCAGCAGGCTGCATAGAAGAGGACAGACAGGCTGCTGAGGAGGGACAGGGTGACCTGCATCGTGGCTCAGTTTCTCTGTGAGGGGGAAGTAGGGGCAGCCTCCATATGTGTGTGGAGGGAGGAGTGGGTGTTGCTGAGATATGTGGAGAGTGGTCAAACTGTAGTGAGTGGGATGTGTGTGGTGGGTAGGAGTTCTTGTGGGGGGCAGTGGGGGAGGGGGTGTTGCTGGGATATGTGGGGGTGGGGAAGGGCTGTTTTTGTGCTGGGTGTGTGTTTGTTGCCTGCTTTTGCAGCTGAGATGTATGGATTTTTCCCCTGTGTATTGCTGTGACAGTAGGGGTTAGGGCAAAGTAAGTGTATTTATTACTTGGAGACTGCATCTTGGGAAGCAAATTTGCATAAATATGCAAATGAGAAAATTATGTACATTTGTGCAAAGTTTGCAGTGAACTTGCAGAATTTGGCTTCCCAGGCTGCAGAATTCAGGATTTTTTTGTCCATTGAACACTGGCCCCTATGTATAATGCATATATCATGATCAAAGGAATTTTGGGCGCGTTTGACCTACACAAATTCCACTTGTTACAGCAAGTCAGTAACCTTGTCAGTACGGTATCTCTTTCTTGAAGCAGCACTTGGTTCCTAACCTACATATTAGGAACATATTGGGCTGGGTTTGCTGCAAAGACTATCTGTAGTAAAGTGAAATGTACACACTGAGAGCTGAGTTCTTCTTCCTCTGTTTCCTGGTCTAGGTGATTCTGACAGGATACATTTCTGGAGGAAGCCGTGGTTGAAGGATCTTCAGATCATCTGATTTTGCCAAGAACTTTGTTCAGACAGATCTCCCCTTCCATCCTCTGGCTCAGATTATATATCACCCCCAAAACTCAGGTTACCTGCTGACCCTCAGTACTGAAGTAAGAAGTCTGAGAAGTCACTTCCTTTTTTCTCTCTGGTGTGGTGGTAGCTAAAGCTAGTTTCACACTATGATAGGGCAGAGTCTCTGTGGGCCTTGAGCCCTTTAAGAGAGCAGCTAGTACTAGCTGGGGTAAAGGTGCTAGCGGGGCTGCAGGTGCTTTTGTAAAGAGAAAGACAGCACTTAAACTGCAGCTGCTGTATGTGCAAATGGCAGGAGCCAGCCCATGGGTTGAAAGCCTGAGCCAAAACTCATTGCAAGGGAGGTAGCAGCTAGACAGAGCTCTACCTCAACAGAGAGCTGCTAGGGAGCGGCAGACAGAGGATTCTGAGAGTGAGTCTGACCCGGAGGGTGTTGCCTGGGTTAAGGAGGCTTGGCGGGATGCAGGAGGGCCTGGGCCTGCAGATACTGTGAGTACAGATATTGTGTATATGGGGAGAATAAAGAGACCGTGAAGCTAATTCCCTATGAGATTGACTGTTGGAACCCTAATCCTGCCAGTACTCACCACAGGCAAGCCCATTCCTACCCTACATACATGATGTTAACCTTGCAAAGACCTGTTGTGTGCATGCATACATCTGGCTATGTGCCAAATTTGGGACAGCTCATCCAGAAAAGGCTGGAGCAACCACCCCAAGTTTGGTTCACAAGCAGCCAGTGGGTGAAAACAGACCTCATTATAACTCCGCTTTAACACAGCTTTATCATTTCTTATGCATGTTGCAGGGTTGTATTGGTACCCTATGCAGCCCCGCAACATGCATAATAAATGTTAAAAGTGGTGTTAGAGTTAGCGTTCTGTCTTCAAGGACTCTTGGTTCTTTCCCAACTGGGGTTATTGCTGGTGGACTGGAAGCCCTTTACCTGCACCAGCCCCAGATGGGAAGAAGCTGGAACCACTTTAGGAAGAGCCATGGGTGCTGCCATTCCTCTTAGCATCACGTATGTAGGGTTGGTGCTACCATTAAGCCACTCAGGGGGTCACCTGGAGCAGTAACTTGAAGGTGGTGGTTTGCCCCCCATCCAGTTGTCCTGCTGCTGCAGCTCTGTGCTGAACAGGGTGGGGGCGAGAGAGGCACCCAGTGTGGAGTTTAGTGGCGGCAGCAGCAGGAGCAAGGGGAATCCTGCTGTTGCTGCCGCTAAACTCCGTGCTGGATCTGGAAGGGCCATCTAGGATAGCAAGTTGAAGGGGGTGCCTCTTCTGCCCCCCCCCCCCAGCCATTGCCAAGCTTTGCAGCAGGGGTGGGGTTGTCTGAGGCCTCCTAGGGTGGCAAATATCCTCACGTCAACCCTGCACATAAGAATTTCTATATTCAAGGTCAAGCTTAGAATCTGAGATGACCATGGCAAAAATAAAATTTGTGACCACCCTGCTCCCATGGCCATGCCCCTTTAAAAATTGGCAGCTTGGGGCTTGCTAAGGAATGTAAAGAAGTTACTTTTGTGGATCCTTGGTCTGACTCAGTAAGGCAGCCATGAGTATGGGGGAGGAGCTGGTTGCGTATGGTGGGGGAGACTGTAAACTGACTACTGCAGACATGGCATTTTACCTGTGTCATCCCAATCAAATCATATTCCTTTAATTACTTCTATAATGGGGAGCCATGTTGGGTAGCAATAGAGGTCTCCAGGACTTACTGGGGGGCGGGGGGTAGAGAGGGTGGCCAGGTTGAGCTGGGGCGGGAGGCAGACCCTGCAAGTCTACCCAAGCACTCTGCAGATAGGCTATTCTGCTCCATCCACCCACAGTGCTTTTTCTTAACTGCTGGGCCTCATCTCCCTACTCCAGTAGTATCTAGCTACCTTCTCCATGGTAAGCAATGGAGGGCCGCCTAAGGACTCCTGTTGCCGCTTGACATGGCTCTCACGGGGCTCCCAGGAAACCTTTCACTGCAACAAACATCAGGAGTGGTGGCAGGGCCCCACAGGAAAAGTAGTGTTGTTGGGGTTTTAGGGGCCTTCAGAATATTTGGCGATAGAGTTCTAGGGGTAGTGCTTCCTGAAGGGCCCTACAAAGTGCAGTGCCCAGGGTGACTGCCCCTGGCTAAGGCCAGTCCTGCCCATGTGGTGTTCTCCATTCCCTTGCTGTGTGTTAAAGTACCCTTAAACAGCTGCAAGTGTGCTCTCCAAGATGCAATTGTATAGGGCTCTATGATGATACCAGGTGGTCTGAATTAGTAGCATCCTAGAAAAGGATGAGTGATAAATCATAGCTGCTCCATCGGTTTATGGGGGATGAGATTCTATTTCTGGGTCTGAAACATACAGTAAATACTTTCCAGGGAGGATGAGACCCAGTACACTACAGCCCTAACATTTTCTCTTAGGAGAGGGTGGTTGTGGCCTTCTATGCCACATTGATTATAAGCACCTGAGACTTTAGAAGTAACTTGCCAAAAAAAAACACAATCCCTTCTGAATATTTCAGAGCAGCCTGTGGATATCCAGGAATTTTGGTGAGAAATGGGAAGAAATCCATAAAGGTGTCTGCTTGGCAAAATGGTGAGTGGCTAAAAAATCAAATATTTTCTGACAAGTTTAGCTGTTCAGTACTTTGATTCCAGGGACCCGTGTTCACAGCGTTTTCCTCATTCCTGGCAATGTGGAAAATATAGTGAACGCAGGTCACTGATTATGACACTACTGCAAAATTGCTTGCTTGCAGGCGTTTAAGCCATATAATGTGATTTCAGCAATAAAGCATTTAATTCTGATTCTCAGCCCTATTGAAGAGTTTGGGTGCTTCACTGAAGCCACTTTTGTGCTACAAGTTCTAAGAATCCATTAAAAGATCTTTCCTACTTTTTGAAAACTATTTGTGGTTGTAGCTTTCCCTTCAGCTCTATTTATTTGTCTTGTCAGTATTCAGTCTTGCACTTAATTACTTCTTACAGAATTCAAGAAATGCTTCAATATCTCTTCTGCCTCTTATTGTCTCACTAATTTTGTGCATATCATTCAGTAAATCAGAATCCTGTGAAGAGATGTTCAAAATGCAGGAAATTGTGTTCTCTTACGCGACATGTATACAGGGAGCAGCAGGGTTGACACAGCTTTTTAAAAAAAGCAAATACCGTTTGTTATTTGAAGTTGAATTTCAGGCATTTGGGTTCTAGATCTCCTTGATTGTCAACAAGGTCACTAAGCTTTCTGCTCCAATATGATACAAAGAGGATACATGTGAACTACATAGCTTTCCATTTGCATTGCAATATGCTATAAAAATACAAGATGTTCAGTGTCTTGAATTTGGTATGTTTGTCCTAGTGGATAGAAGTTCATCAGACAATTTCTCTGTCTAGTTAAAGAAGGCCGAGATAGGGCTGAGAATCAGAATTAAAAACTTTAAGCCATATAATGTGCTTTCAGGAATCAACTCCTGAAATCAAATTTTTGCAGCAGTGTCATAATAACACAAATAAACCTTTTGAAAACGGTTGTGTGTATAATACATGCCATATCTTGTTGCAGATTTGAGTCCCCTGACTTTTCTCCTCATAGTTCTGCATCCTCCTCCTGCTGGGTAGTTCTACCGTTGGCCACTAGGAGGCAGATGATCTAATTTTTATTTCTGCGCCTGCGTCCACGGAGGTACCCGGCTCTCTCGCCAGTCCGTCGTCTGCCTTGAGGTCATTAGGACGTGCGTCGGTTCCAGGAACCTAGGAGAGACAGTAAGACAGCCATTAGAGTTGTTTTTTTCGGCGGGGCACTTGGGGTTAGCGATCCCGGACGCAGTCTCGGGTGTCGCTTGGCCAGGCCGCAAACTAGATCACCTTTTTAAAAAAAAAAAAAAAGAAAAACCCCACCGGCTCCCTCGCAGTTCGCCGGGGAGCAGGGGACACCGCTTTCTCTTTCCCGGTTAGCGGGAAGCCTTCAAATAGCGGTGATCCCCCCGCCTCTGTCGGTTCAGGGGCAGCACTGCTTGCTCCTGCCGACAAAAGAGCCCCATCAATTCAAAAATATTAATAATAAAATAAATAAGGAGGATGAGCTCGGCCGAGATGCAACCGGCCCCCCCCCTCCCACCCCTGCTGGCGGGTCGGAGTCGCGGTCTCCGCAGGAGGGATCACAGGAACCTCAGGTACCCTCTATGGCTTACCTAGGCCATACTATGGGGGAAATTATGGCCTCCCTTAAGACCCTCACCCAGGCTAAACAGAAAAAAGGCGGGAAAAGAAAGAGAGCTTCCCCCAAGCCTGGGCCTGCTAAAAAACTTTTGAGGGCGGGAAAGTCCACAGGGACTAACAAGAAGGCAAAAGCCCCACCAGGGGGAGCAAGGAGACAGTTTTTAACTTCTCAGGAGTCTGAGGCGGAGGAGCATTGGGGGGAAAATGAACAGGCCTGCAGTTGCAGTTCCTTTCCAGCTCAGCCTCTGACTCTTCACAGGGGGAGTCCGAGGTGGAGGAAGGGGAATGGGTAGAGGCTACCGCAGACCCCAAAGATAGGGAGCGACAATTCCCAGCCCACTAGAGAGAGGAATTACTCTCTCAAGTAATTAAAACGCTGCAGCTTAAAGAAAAACCCTCTAAGGAGGACTCTTCCGAATCACAGGAAGAGGAGGAGACTAGAGAGTACATGCCCTCCGTGCATGGTAGAGATCAGGGCCTGCCCCTCGACAGGGCTTTTGAAAGAATAGTCCTAGAGGAGTGAAAACACACTGATAAGGCCTTCAAAATGAATAGGACCCAGGATTCCCTGTACTCCTTCTCTAGGAGAAAGGAGCCTTTATTCAAGAGTCCAAAAATAGATGCGGCTGCCGCCTCCCTAGCCCGACAGACAGTTTTCCCAACCGAGGGGGACTGTCACCCTAAAGATCCTACAGACGGGGGTAGACTCAGCACTAAGAAGAGCAGTAGATTCCACGGCTGCCTCCCTAAAAGTAAACATAGTGGCATCCTACGTTTCAAGGGCCCTCCTGGCGTTGATGCAGGAGGCACAAGACCCCGAAATATCAGATAGGAGGTCACAAAAGCTATCGTCCCGCATCTGTATGGCCACCGCTTTTCTAGCAGATGCAACCACTGATGGACTCACTTGTTAAGCTAGAGCAATGGCAAATGGCATAGCGACCAGACGAAGGGTATGGCTCCGTTCTTGGCAAGGAGACACAACAGCCAAGAATCGCCTTACCTCTGCCCCTTACAAGGGTTCAAAACTCTTCGGGGTATGCCTTGAGAAAGTCCTGGAGGAAGCAAATTTGAAGGACAAGCCTAAGACCCTCCAGCAGGTAGCTCCTCGAAGGGGATTTTTTCGAGGTCACTCCTTTCGATTCAGGGGCTTTGGCACAAACAGGAGAGGTCACTTTCAGACCCACAGGGAATTTGCCTCCAATTTCTCCTTACGAGGGAGAGGTTTCAGAGGGGGCAGATTTGACAGGCGTAGGTCCAGGGGGGCCAGCTCCTCCCAGACAAGACAGGAAGCCTGACTATGCCACCCACGGAGTGGGGCGCAGGCTACAACATTTCAAGGCGGAGTGGCAAAGCTTGCTCTCTGATGCCTGGGTCATATCCTGAGTCACAGACGGGTACCGCATAGAGGTAGACCGCCCCCCAAGACAAAGGTTCGTTGCATCACCAACAAAAACACCTGGCCCTAGTATCGGAGATACAGACTCATGGAAATTCAAGCTATAGAAAGAGTACTGAAGCAAGAATGTTTCTTGGGCGTCTATTCCATCTTGTTCCTAGTGGAAAAGAAACTGGGAAAATGGAGAGCCGTCCTCGACCTAAAAGGCCTAAACAAGGTGGTAAAAAAGAAAAGATTCAAGATGGAGACAGCCCTGTCAGTGTGCCGAAACCTTCAGAAGGGCGACTGGATGGCATCCCTGGATCTCAGGGAGGCTTATCTCCATGTCCCAATATGGAATCCACACAAGAGGTGGCTTCGATTCTCATACAACAGGGAACACTGGCAGTTCAGGGCCCTTCCATTCGGCCTCTCCTCGGCCCCCAGAACCTTTACAAAGATCTGGGCCCCGCTGATTGCCAACTTCCGCAGCGGAGGCATTCATATCTATGCCTACATGGATGACAGGGGCAACTCCCCCTCGACAGTGGAAAAACACCTGGACAAGACCGTTTCATATCTGGAGAAGCATGGCTTCATCATAAACAGGGAAAAGAGTCACCTCATACCGAGCCGAAGGTTGGAGCATCTAGGTATCCTCATAGATACCTCCTCTGATCGAGCTTTCGTACCACCAGAACGGAGAAAGAAAATTCTGACTCTGATCAGATTATTACAACGACAAACATGAATGAGACTCAAAAGACTTGCGAGCCTGCTGGGCCTTCTAGTGTCTTGCATAAGTCAAGTAACGTGGGGCCGTTTCAACCTTCGCCCCTTACAGAGGCAGCTAAGGGGTATGCAGAGAGAGCTCACTCTCGGGTTGAACCCATGGGTCCCCATCCCGCCAGAACTAAAACACTCAATGTCCTGGTGGTTAGATCCAGAAGTCTTCCAGGAAGGAGTGCCAGGACAGTACTGACAACAGATGCCAGCCTCCAGGGCTGGGGGGGCACTCGGGGATTCACTCAGCCCAGGGTCTGTGGTCCAAGAGGGACTTGGGCAAGTCAATCAACTACCTCTAACTCAAGGCACTCCGCCTATCGTTATGCCAACTGCTGCCGACATTTCCTTCGAACCACCTGCTCCTATACACGGACAATGTAACAGCGAAGGCGTATATAAATCACCAAGGCGGATCGAGGCCGAGAGAGTTACACCGGGAGACAATCAAGCTCTTTAAGTGGGTGCAATCACACCTAGCTTCAATAAAGGCTCTACACATCAAAGGCCTGGAAAACAAAAGAGCCGACTGGTTGAGCCGCCAGACTCTAGACCCGCACGAATGGACCCTAGACAGATCAGTGTTCCGGCAGATCATAGACTGGTTCGGACTACCCATGATGGACTTGTTTGCGACAAAGGAGAACACTCAGGTCCCTTGATTCATGACACAAGGGAGGTGTCCGGAAGCGGAGGACTTCGATGCGTTGAACCATCTGTGGCCCAAGGGCCTCTTATACGCCTTTCCTTCAATTCCCTTGATCCAGAGGACCATAGCCAAGGCAATCAGGGAACAGGCTCATCTCTTACTAATCACCCCATGGTGGCCCAGGAGACCGTGGTTCTCCAAACTCATAGAATGCAGCCACCATCAATACCACAGACTGCCACTAATTCCAACCCTAATCACCCAGGGCCCAGTATGCTGCGCAGAAATACAGACATTAAAATTAACAGTATGGAACTTGAACGGGCAGCACTAAGAAAAAAGGGATACTCAGAAGCAGTGCTGAATACTATCCAGCGTTCCAGAAAGGTGACCACGAGAAGAAGTTACCAATCCACCTGGAAAACGTTTGCTGCCTGGTCACTTTAGTTAAATAGTGACCCTACCAAGGCAGGGGTTATTCAGGTTCTAGAGTTCTTACAGCTGGGTTTAGAAAAGGGACTTAGGGCTAACACGTTAGCCAGGCAGGCAGCTGCCATTGATTCAGTTCTTAGGCCAGTATCAGGCAGGATAGTTTCCTCACATAGGAATGTGAGGAGATTCCTTAGAGCAGCTAGATTAATCTGCCCCCCGGTGATACACAGAGTTCCCTCTTGGGACTTGAACTTGGTCCTAGAGGCATTGACAAAACCTCCTTTTGAGCCCTTAAGGCATATATCGTTATATTTATTGACACTAAAGGTTGTTTTTCTTGTTTCAGTTACTTCAGCTAGACGGGTTTCTGAGCTGGGCGCTTTGTCCATGGAGGACAACTTTTTTGTATTTTTAAAAAGGACTCGGTCACCTTACGACTGGATCAGGCTTTCCTTCCTAAAATTAATACCGTCTTCCACGGGTCCCAGGAGGTTATTTTACCCTCTCTCTGCCCAAACCCTACCCACCCGAAAGAGAGGGCATGGCATACCTTAGATCTCAGACGAGCCCTTAAAATCTATTTGGCTAGAACCAAGGGGTTCAGACTTTCCACGGCCCTATTTGTGAACATCAGGCCAGGATATCAGGGGCGCAAAGCTTCTAAAACCTTGATATCTAAGTGGTTAAAACAGGGTATCTTTGAAGCTTATAAGGCGAAAGGAAAAGTCCCTCCCCTCCAGATTTGGGTGCATTCGGTGCATAGTGCGGCCACTTCGTATGCTTTTAAAGCAAGAGCCTCATACGAAGAAATCTGCAGGGCGGCTACGTGGTCCTCCATCCACACCTTTGTGACGCACTATAACGTTAATGTATTTCAATCTGCAGAAGCTGCTTTCGGCAGAAGGGTGTTGCAAGCGGTACTGGAGTCCCCCAGTGCTGTTGGCTCCCAGCCTTAACTGGTTTCAGGAGCGCTTGGGTACGTCCCAACAGGAGGAGGATGCAGAGCTACGAGGAGAAAAGAGAATTGGTAGCCTACCTTAGGTGAATTCTTTTCTCTCATACGCTCTGCATACTCCTCCATCCCTCCCTGCCAAACAGCACAAATTTGGATCAGGGGGCGGGGGACTGATACCTTACATTATTGTTCTAAGTTTTCTTGAGTATTGTTGTAGATGTTACTCCAGTAAGTTAGAGATATAGTTTGGGGGAGTTATTCGTTGTTTGTTCTAGAGTATATTCAAAACAGAGAAATTTCAGCTTGCGAACAGACTGGTGAGAGAACCGGGTAGCTCCGTGGACGCAGGCGCAGAAAGAAAAATTAGATCATCTGCTTCCTAGCGGCCAACGGTAGAACTACCCAGCAGGAGGAGTATGCAGAGCATATGAGAGAAAAGAATTCACCTAAGGTAGGCTACCAATTCTCTTTTTCCAAACTTTCCAGAAAAGAAAGACCCACTCTTCTCTGAAAAAAGTGGAAACAAATTAGTACAGAGGATACCTTTTATTGAACCACCTTCTGTTGGTCACCAGTGAACTACTTTGGGTGAAAACAAATGAGACAATAGCCCACTGGAGTCTGTGTTTGGTCTTTGCTTCTAAAACTCACCTGCCACTCACAGGTTTAGGATGTTGAACCTAATAAACAAGCAGCCCTTCACTTGGTAGTGTTGTGCAGCCTTGCAGCTGACATGCACAGGTCTGGTCCATGACACCTAACAGATGGGCAGGTGTTCTTCCCCACCGTGCACTGACCACCACCCTTCCTAGTATCCCACCCCCTGTCATGATACATAGCTGCACTGAACCAAGGGAAGGAGAAGCCATTCCAGCTGTTTGCTTCCTCTGGGCTATTACTCCAGGAAGCAGACCAGCCCCTGCTGTCCCTGACCACCGATGGAGTTGGAGGGAGGTGTTCCAGCCCCTACTATCCCCACCCACTCATGAAGCTTCACACCTGCCAGCACTTTGTGGATGGAAAGAACTTTTTCCTATGCACAGAATGCTGTGTTTATTGAGCAAATCGCATTCAGTGAAAATTCAAGTGTAAGTAAAAATTGAAACGCGAAAGCAGGTCTTTTGCATGTTGTCTCCTGTCCCGGGGGCTCCCAGCCCCATCTCTGTCCAAGAAGCAAAGTGGACTGGAACCATGTAGGCTCTTGCATTGCCCAGCCTTTTCTTGGCCACCCCATCCTGCTACATCAGCTCAGGGCGACTTGCAACTTATTTAAAAACCAAAATAAAAATACAAATTCGCAGCAAAGATAAAAACACTATAAAAGCAACAAACCATAAATAACCCCAGACAGAGCAAAAAACCACTCATCTCCCTCACCGAAAGCCTGTCGGAACAGCCAGGTCTTACGCTGCCTTTAGAAAGAAGGGAGCTCTGTAGCCAGGCGTACCTCCATCGGGAGGGAGTTCCACAGCCATGGTGCGGCCACCAAGAATGCCCCCCTCATCATCACCACCCTAGATTCTCTGAGAACTCTGAGAGAGGCGTTCCTGGCCAACTGCAGGGGCTGATCCATGGCCCGGGGGCGGTGGTGGTGAGACGACCCTGCAGATAAGTGGGGCCCAGCCCGTTTAGGGCTTTATAGGTCAGAACCAACACCTTGAATAGGGCCTGGAAAACTATAGGCAGCCAGTGCAAAGAATGAAGCACTGGTGTAATGTGCTTAAGGCAACACGTCCCTGAAAGGAGACAGGCTACCACGTTCTGCACCAGCTGCACCAGACCATCACCAAAGGTAGGTCCACGTAGAGCACATTGCAGTAGTCCAGTCTCGAGGTGATGAAAGTATGGATGATGGTGGCCAAATCCACGTCTAACACATACGTCCGAAGCCGATGCACCAGATGTAATCGGTGAAATGTCCCCCTCGCCACAGCTGCCACCTGGGGAACTAACGGGGAGCAGACCCTGTCAATGAAGGGTGCCACTAATCCCACAGCCCTACCCACCAACATCACCTCCATCTTGTCAGGATTCAGCTTCAGACGGTTCAGCCTCATTCAGTCCCCCACAGCCACCAAACCCCAAGCTTGGTCCCACAGACGAGTCACCAACCTCTCGTGATCAACGGTATCAAATGCAGCCAAGACATCTAACAGGATCAGTAGGGTCGAAAGACCCTGATCCAACTCATGGTGAAGGTCATCGACCAAAGCATGACCTAACCATGGTGAACCTGCCAGCCGGTGCCTGCTGAGCCTGATCTACTTCGTGGCCACTGGTCAGGCTGAGTCCAGGTCCCTTGGCCCGACACTGCCCTGTCCTAGGCTGTGGAGGCAGCAGGTCAGGGCCACCCCTCGCTAGACTTCTGCCCTGGCCCCTCTCCACTCCCCTGACCCACAGGCTTCCCCTGTCCTTGGTTGGGTCAGGCAGAAATCTCTCCACTGGAAAAAGTAAGCTAAAGTTTTTACATACAAAAACTATAAAAGTTGCTGTCTTCAGGGTGGGGACATACACTGAGGGGTCTGTGCTGGATGTCAGGTCTTCCATGGGGGGAGCGGTTGGAACTGGAGAAGGGGTGGGTTATAACAGCCCTGGGCCAGGCAGGAATCAGCCGGGAGAGAATGGGGTTGAGGCAGGGGGAAGGAGGGTGTTGAGCACTGCAGTGACCCCTCGCCAGGGTTTGCATCCAGACATGAGTGGGTAGGTTAGGTGGCAGCCTCCCCGCTGGATCCTCAGAGTGGAGCCCATTCACTGCCTGGAACAGGGTGGGGACAGGGTGCCTGGAATGGGGTTAGAGAGCTGGAACAGGGTGAGAGAGCTGTCCTAGGCGCCCCCACCCCCCTCCATACTTGCCACAGAGCTTGGAGTACCCATTCTGGGATCCAGCATGGCCAGCAGTCTCCCCAGTCCCTGCTTTTTGGTGCATCCCCCCTTCCTCTCCAGCCCCCAAAGTAGCTTCCTGCTACGCTATACCGCCATTCTCCACAGCCCCCCCCCCCCAAACATCCCATATTTCTGAAAATAAGCATGGAAACCATTGTTTATGTAACAATCTAAACTGTAAGTTAACTAATTTTTAAATAAGTAATTTGCCCAAAGGGAAGTGGGAATGAACACCTGCTGGGTGGTTGCTGCAGCGGGATCGCCCAGTCAAGCAATTCTCCTCTTCCTCCCTCCACCACCAGCCTGTCGTCCCACCGTAGAGCCCCCTTCTCCCTCCCCCTCCCCCCCTCCTTGTTGCTGGGAA
>QEPC01015148.1:1716372-1737229 GCA_003113815.1 Sphenodon punctatus | reverse complement strand
CCCCCCCCCCGTGCCCGGTGTGCCTTGTGTATTGTCCAGGTGCCTGTGTCCTCCCTTCCCTTCCCTTCCTTCCCCTTCTGTGTGTGTGTGTGTGTGCCCGGGCGTGTGCTTGTGCTGTGTGTTCCACTGTGCCCCCTTGTCTGTGTGCCTGTTGTGTGTGGTACCTGTCCGGCTCTTCTCCCTCTCCCCCCTCCCTTCCCATTTCCCTTTTGTGCCTTTTGGCTTCGTTTGCCCTCAGGCGACCATGTCTGTGTCCTTCCCCTGCCCGGTGGATTCTGGGTGTTTTGACCATGGCCGGGAATCGGCGTCACATCTGTTGAGCTGCCCCGGCCCGTGATCTGCCTGCCCGATTCCCTGCTGTGGTTCCGGCCCTGTAACGTCTGTTCGGGGCTTTTATTCACCCCGGGGAGGTGGTGGTTCAGTTCACCCCCACCGGGAATCCGCTGTGGTGAACTGGGCGCCTGTAACGTCTGAAATCACCCTTTGTAGTCAGAAGGGGGGGGAAAAGAAATTACTGCTAGGATAAACGATGTTAGAATGCAAATAGATATGGGGAAGTGACAGCTTCTCAAATTTCTCCTTTCTTGAAACTGATAAAGCACACTTCTCGTTTAGAAACTTATTTGTTAGTAGTGCAAAATCATGAATAAAGGGAGACAACCACAAGATTACACCTGAATTTAATGAATTCTGAAGTTGTTAAATGTAGATGGCAGCAAATCACATATGCTGACAGAAAAATGTTCCTGTGGGGAAAATGAGATTGATGATATAAACCATTATTTATGGTCTTGTATTTTTTTTGAACATATAAGAGGCAAGTGGATCTCCCCTCTGGCGGAAAACTTCAAATGTTGGTCTTTCTGATAAGAAAAAATAATTTGGTTACTGTCAAACGAAACGCCTGCTGTCTTTTATGCTCTGGGGGTCTTTGCGCTGTTGACAAAAAGAATAAGGGACAAAAGTTAACAGAATATTGTGGTTTTATGTGTCTATATTATGTTTCAGATATAATTTGTATATCTTATTGATACGTTTTTATAGTACTATTATAGTTTTTCTGTAACAAATATTTGGTGAAAACTATAAATATCTACCTAACTTTGTAGTCTGTTTACAGACCCTTGTTGGTGGTGGTTGTCTTTTGGCCATCGTCTTGTATATAATCCTTCTTGGTCCCCTGTGTTTATCTAATCAATCCCTAACCATGAAGAACATGGAAAATAGTAGTGCACTTTTTAAGATGAACATTATGTACACAGCAGGGATAATAATGAGGTGCACAGGAAACTGGCCTGCATTGATCGTCCTTCCTGTCTCCATGCCACTAGAGAAGTGCCCACCTACCCAAACAGGACCCTAATAAATGTTCTGCAAATATGTATTCATGGATTAGCCCACATAGCATTCCCCACATCTCAGAACGTAGCAATGTGCATAGGGACACATACATGCGTTTGTGAACACTGTCTACCTAATAAACGACCACATCAACACTAGGCTGAAACTTGGCACTCAAGATCTCAGCAACTCCTCAGTTGAGGAATGGGGGCGCAGGAAGGGGGTGCAGAGGGCAACAGGGGCAAGAATTCTCTCAAAATAACTGTTGAAATGTACAAGCGTGACCAGAGCTTGTAAATCTCAAATGCTGGCTTTTCCCTTCCCAGCCTATCAACTGATAGGCAGATGCTCCTGGGGCTCCTGGTCCTCCCCAGCCTATCAGCTAATAGACCTGCATTAATTTGCATGTATCCATGAAGCTGAACCATGCATGCAAATTAATTATTCAGATGCATGCTGGGAGGTAGCTGGGGAGGAACCAGGGCAATTTGTAGCCCCTCTGGACAATAGGGAATTAGTTTCCCTGGCGTAACACGAGTCCCGGATAACAACAAGGCACTGAGGCTGGGGTTTTGGATTTGAGTCACTCACCATATTCTAAAAAGTTGCTGGTAGCCTACTAAGCCTACCAGTGTTGCTTCTTGTCTTTTGGGCACTTATTTCTTTGGGGGAAGGGAAGGCTTAGCCATTGCACTTTCTCCAAATGCATGTTTGGTTCCTCAGTCCTCCCAGAGCCCCTTGCCTACCAGGCTCTGAAGGTGATCCCTATGTGCTGTTCGTGTAGATGCTTTCCTTACCCACAACCCATGTTAATTATGCAGCAAATAACGTATTTGCACAAACAGACAGACATAGGTGAATGTGTGCTTCATACTAAAAATGGGTGGTTAATATTACACCTAGAAACAGCCAGCCTTTGTAGGAGCTCAGGAACTCATGTCTTAGTGTCTCATGTAAGATTGATACTAAGTGCACCTAGATCTTTAATTAGTCAGCTTTCTTTCTTACAGCATTCTAAGTCATGTCTTTCTTCCTGACTGTTTCTAGGGGTTTTAACACCGCCATCTTCTTCACCACCTACGTGAATGGTTCCTGTAGTAAGTATTCCCAGTTCTAAGTGAGGATTATGCTGTGTCTGACAGCCAAAATTACTTGCATGATAGACATGATGTCCTTCAGGCCCTCATCCTGCAGTGGTCTTAATTATCAGCTGTTAGTAGTTGAATCAGTTGTCAAGGAGCTACAGATGGAACAGTACATTGTTTTGAATAAAAATACGCTTGAGGCTGCATAGTGACTGATCTGTGATAGACAACACACCAACTGTCTCAGCATCACTCTTCCGCGAGAGAATCTTCATAGTGGGTACTTTTAGACAGACACGGGGCTGGCCACCTCCTGGAACTGCTCCAGGGGTACACCCCCATTTCCAGCCCCTCCTGGGTCGGGTTTAAATGAACTCAGCAGGTTCCACGGTCTGCCCATGCGGCACCCCTCCCCCTGCACCATAGAGTTGCGGGCAAATCGCTTGATGTTCTAGGCTGCCGCTCACAACTCTATGATGTTGCCTGGGCAATGGCTGGCTAGAAGTGGAGCTGCAGCGTGGGTCCACTGAGCAAATGGACTGCAGCTCTATCTTGGTCTGGTGCCCCGGGTTTGGCCAGCCCACTCAGTCTGCTCCGATTCCACGTCTTGTGGACAGGCACCTTTTAGATGGACAGGTCAAATGAAGCTGGTGCAGCCAGAACCGGGGCAGCCTGTCTATCTAAAGTACCCAGTGACTTTTTCCTGTAGATGGATTCATGTTGATATGGGAAGCCCACAGTCCAGCATGCTAAGGATGCAATACAGGAATCATGAGAAGTATTATAACTTAAAAGTATAATAAACACCCTCTTGAAATGAAGCCCAAGAAACAACTGAGGGGATTGGTGTTGTGGGTGGGGAATAGGAGAAGCTGGTCTGTGTGGAGCCAGCTGTGCTCATTCCTCTGTTCCTTGGGTTGTGAAGGAAACGTAGATTTAAAATTAGAGAGAGATAGGGGCCAGCAGAGAGTGATTCCTGTCCTTAGGGTTTGTCACAGGGTAGATTTCTGCTAGGCAGAGCTACAATAGATTCCCCAAAGTGCGCAGAAATAAAGGTTTGCGGCAAGACTCGGAGTGCGGAAGGTGGGAAAGCTGCTAAACATTCTGTGATATAGAACAGAGCTAAGTTTCTGTTAAACGTCAGAGGAAAGCATGATGTTGGACCTTCTCATTGCTTATGCACAGGTGAAGGAGAAGAGTCTGTAAAACAGACTGAATATGGTTCTTCCACAGAAGGCAGAAGGCTCAGGCTGTGAGCAAAACATTTTTCAAAGCAGTTCACATGTGGACCTGCTTTATGTCTCTACTTAAAGGGATTCCGCATTCCTTGGCGTTGGTGCTAGTCTGATGCTTAGGCCTCTTTTCACACATTAAAAAAATGGGCTCTTACAATAAGTAAAGATAATACCAGGTATTATAATTCCACAATTTGTGTAATGTGTGAATGCACTATTCCCTTTGTATGCTTCGAGATCTTGGGTTGTTGTAAGATGTGACTCTTACAATGACCCAAGATCTCGCAGCATAAACACATTACAAAAAATGCAGAATTATAATACCCAGTATTATCTCGGGTTATTATATTAGCCCATTTTTTAAATGTGTGAAAGCGGCTAGTCTCTTATTTCCATCTGCTGCAGCAGCGTTAATTCATATTCCCTTCTCTTTAAGAAGCTGACCTAGGATTACTGGAGCTGAAGCGAACCAATGATTTTGGCAAGAGCTTCAAGACCATAAGAACCAAAATCTATTCATTTGGCCTCGGTGGCCGTTTCCTCTTTGCTTCTATGATGACAGAGAAGGTAAGAAATCCTGTCTGTCTTCCAGATGCCCTTGTGAGATCATCAAACAGGAACTCTTGTGTCTGTGGGAATTGGTGATGGATAGTGCGGTTCCTGATCTTTCCATTTTCCTTATGATTCAGCTTGCGCTTGAGTAAATAACAGCTGTATTGTCTTATGCAGCATTGTTGTTGGTGTTGCTAGGGAGTAAAGAACATTTTTTTGTCTCAGGGCGGTACAAGGAGGATCCATGTGTCAATGGATGAAGGTGAGACGTGGAATATGGCCCAGCTTCCTTCAGTGGGACAGGAACAGTTCTACTCAATCCTGGCAGCTAATGATGATATGGTGTTCATTCATGTAGATGAGCCTGGAGGTAAGAAAGAGAAAAAGATAGAGTAGACAGTGTGGGCCTGAATAGGTCTAAGGTCTAGGTTTAGATGGATCACTTTGTCAAACAAGTGGATTGTAAAACTGTAGAGAAAACAGTGTCCTTCCCAAACCATCCATAGAAATCTACGTATTTTAGGCATTAGCTATAAATTTCCTAGGGTATTAGACAGACAAAAAACCCTAAGGTTTAAAAAACCTAGTTAAGGTGGATCCACATCAAGCAAACTTTAACAAAGCAGGAAATTGTATGTTAAAACTTCCGCCTTAACTTACACACCTTGTAAACAGTGAAGTTGTTGTATGGTGTCACGCACTGCGCTCGCTTACAACTTAGGTTCCATGCACCCACACTTTGCCTTGGTCTTTCAGCCCCAATCCTCTTCCTTTGCAGGTTGGGGGCAACACTAAAGCTAGGGAGAATGCTATGTGAGTGTTTATTTAGAATGTGGGTAGATAGACATTGATGTGAAATCCATGGAATGGCCAATGGAAGGAATGGGGGAAACATTAATGCTAATTTGAAATGAAATTGTATCTCATTAACTGTGAAATGATACAATGGAGATGCATCTTTGGGACTGGGGGATGAAGAGGATGTGGAATAACAAAGGCAGCAGGAAGAGACAGTGGAATGACAGGGAGGAGGCCATAGGAATTGAGTACAGGAAGAAGGAACTTGGTGAAATAATAGGAGGAATGCCATAAGAAATGGGTGGAATGTCAGTATTTTGGATGATGTAAGTGATTGGGAAGAGTGATCGGAGACTCTGGGGAACACTACTATAATGCTAATAAGCACCATAGCTACCCCCTTGTTGTTCTAGTCTCTATTGCCCCGTGGTGTGTTGGTAAACCTCTCGGGTTTTCTTTTTTGCGGGCATGGGAGTTGTCATTTCACACACTTGTAGATGTATTTGCTATGAGTAATGATGGTTATCATAGCGGTCAGGAGTCTTGTGATTTTTTGCATTTGGAAGCTAGTGGGTTAAACTGGTGGGGGGCGGAGGGGTACTGAGGTCAGAACTTTTCTATCCTCTGAGTGAAGTGGCGGTTAGTTGGTTGGGGGCGGGGACAGGGTGCAAATAAGTAGTGGGTTAGAGTAGGTGGTGATCCCAAATAAAATAAATTTAAATGTGAGGACAGCACAACAGGTCCATCTCGTTGTTTCATGTTGGAATATTTACATGCTTTTAGTCACTTTTGCAGTGGGGAGATGTACTTGATCTGGTGCCACACAATGGAGATTTGGAATATAAGTTTAAAAAAAGAGAAATTCTTTCCACATTGGAAGTAGAGTAACAATGTAATATTGGACAGGGAGGAGCGTGTCATCCTAACTATAGTGTTGCGCCCAACCTGCAAAGGAAGAGGATTGGGGCTGAAAGACCAAGTCAAAGTGTGGCTGCATAGAGCCTAAGTTGTGAGCACAGTATGTCACAATATACAACAACTTCACTGCTTACAAGGTGTGCAAGTTAAGGCAGGAGCCTTAACATACAGTTCCCCGGTTTGTTCCATAATGAAACATGTTAGACTGCTCTCCAATGTTACGTGGGAGCGGGGGACTTGGGGATTAGCGCATTCTCAGAGTTACAGAGCCGTGCTTGCAATTGTGCATGTCCCTCCCTCCATCCCCTCCTCCCATGTAATGTCATAAAGCAGCCTTAGTCAACCATGTTTGTCCTTGGTTCCCTACTAACAAAGTATTTTGATGAGGGATTTTAAGGAACTGCTGGATATGGGGATGATCTCTGTAATTTGCCTGAGGTATCAACAAAAGTCAGTATATATTTCAGTTATATGACACAAGTCCTACAACTCTCCTTCATTACTTTGCACCCTGCTGTTAAAGCCACGTTCTCCTTTGAGTGACTCTGTCCACACACCATTAGGTGCTGTACCGGTGCTGAGATTATTCCAAAATGTTGTAGAGAACAGTTCTCTTGGAGAGAGCTTCCAGCCGTTGCTTGCACTGCCACTGGACATTGCGCAGACCCTCCACACAGCCCTCCTACAGGCCTGATTACCCCCTGCTGCCTTGAACACGGACCACTAGGATGCCTCCCCATATCTCCCTTGCTCCCTCACCCTCCCATCTCTCCTCTCCTCTCACTGCTGCTGTCTCCCCTTCTTCTCCCTCTTACTCCTCCAAAAGTCTTTCTCCAACCTGCCAGCCCCCTATTCTCTCCCTTGCCTATACCCCTCTCCCCCTCTAACCATTCCCTGCAAGCCCCCTCGTCCCCTCCAACCTCCTTATCCAGACCCTGCACGCCCAACCTCTCCACATCCCCCAATCCCATCCACATCCCTTGCCTTCCACCAGATCAACTGCCCTTCTCCTGTTCCTTCTGGAACTGCCACTCTTCCGTGACCAAGGCCCCTTTCATTCATGACCTCTTCCTTTTTCACCCCTTTAAACTCCTTGCTCTTACTGAAACCTGGATCTCTCCCTCCGATTTGGTCACCCCTGCCACCCTCTGCTCTGGAGGCCTTTCGTTCTCTCACCGGCCTCGCCCTGAGGGCCGCGGTGGTGACGTGGGCCTTCTCCTTGCTAACCCCTGTTGATTCCAACCCCTTTCCCCTCCTTCCTCCCTCTTCTTCCCCCCTCTCCTTCCCTTCCTTTGAGGCTCACTCTGTGCATCTCTACTTCCCCCTTCACCTTCGTGTTGCTGTCATCTACCGCCCCCCCTGGTCCCCTCTCCTCTTTTCTCCCAGACTTTTAATCCTGGCTAACCTTCCTCCTCTTTGATGATACCCCCACTCTCATTCTTGGTGACTTTAATATCCACGTTGACACACCTTCCAAGTCTCCTATCTCCCGCTTTCTCTCCCTAACCTCCTCCTTTGATCTCCGCCTCTGGACCGATTCCCCCACCCACACTGATGGCCACTCCCTTGACCTCATCTTCTCCAGAAACTGTTCTGTTGCTGATCTCTCCTTCGATCCTTGTCATAAATCTGACCACCTCCTCACCTCCTTCAACCTCTCCCACCAACCCCCCTTGTCTTCCCCGGTTTCTCGCCCTTTCCGCAATTTGCAGGCCATTACCCCTCTTGACTTCGTTTCCTCCCTCTCCCCCCTCCTCCCTTCCATTTTCTCCTCCTCTTTCCCAAACTCTGCCATCGCTTCTCTTAACACCTCTCTCGCTTCAACCCGTGACTCTCTTGCCCCCTCTCCTCCCACCCCGTCTGACCCCAAAGCCCCCATCCTTGACTCACCGCTAACATCCACTACCTCTGCTCTTGCACCCAGACTGCCGAACGCCTCTGGCGCAAATCCCGCTCCCACCCTCACTGCTGCCACTATAAATTTTCCCTCTCCTCCCTCTCTTCTGCTACCTCCCTGGCTAGGCAACACTACTATGCCTCCAGGATCGAATCCTACTCTTGCGACCCTTGCCACCTCTTCTCTACCTTCGACTCCCTACTGAAGCCCCCCTGCCCCCCTCTACCCTGTCTGCTCAGGATCTCGCATCATCTCGAAGATCAACAAGATCTGCCTGGACATTGTCTCCCACCCATCTCCTCTTACCACCCCCTCCGTCTTCCCCCTCTCTTCTTGCCTCCTTCCCTCCGGCCTCCCTTGAGGAAATCTCCACTCTGCTCTCTTCCTCAAACCCCTCCACCTGCCCTCTTGCTCTAATCCCCTCCCATCTCCTGACCTCTATTGCTCTCACTGTTGCCCCCCCTTTTGCATGTCATTAATCTCTCCCTCTCCACTGGATCCTTCCCCTCCGCCTTCAAGCATGCCACTGTTTCTCCCATCCTCAAAAAGCCCACCCTGGACCCATCCGACCCCTCTAGTTACCGGCCTGTCTCCCTCCTTCCCTTTGCCTCTAAGCTTCTGGAACGTGTTGTCTACTCCCGTTGCCTGGACCTCCTCTCTGCCAACTCCTCCCTAGACTCTCTCCAGTCTGACTTCCGTCCCCTTCATTCAACCGAAACTGCCCTTGCCAAGATCACCAATGATCTACTTGTCGCTAAATCTAAGCACTTCTACTCCATTCTTGTCCTCCGTGACCTCTCTGCTGTCTTCAACACTGTCAACTACTCACTCCTACTGGACTCGCTTTGCTCCTTGGGCTTCTGCGGCTCTGTCCTTGACTGGTTCTCCTCCTACCTCTCTGACCGCTCCTTTAATGTGTCTCTTCCCAATTCCAGCTCCTCCTCCCTCCCCCTTTCAGTTGGGGTTCCCCAAAGCTCTGTCCTGGCCCCTGTCTCTTATACACATCTAGATGTGTATAAGAGACAGGTCCTGCCGCTTCGCCCTCCTTAACATCGCTCGGATCCACCCCTTTCTATCTCCTCTGCCAAAACCCTTGTTCATGCCATGGTCATTTCTCGCCTCGACTACTGCAACCTTCTCCTCGCTGGCCTCCCTCGTTCTCACCTGTCCCCCCTTATCGCCGTCTAAAACTCCGCTGCCAAGGTCATCCACTCAGCACGTCACTTTGACCACGTGCAACCTCTCCTCTCTCCACTGGCTCCCCCTTCCCAAACGCATCCTGTTTAAACTCCTGGTATTCACCTACAAAACACTTCACAGCCAAGCTCCCCCCTACCTCTCAGCCCTAATCTCCTTACGCACTCCTGCACGCGCCCTCCGCTCCTCCTCTGTCCCCTCCCTCACTCTCCCTTGTCTCCCATGCTCCCCTACCTGCCTTCGTCCCTTCTCCCTCTCTGCCCCCCATGCCTGGAACTCCCTCCCTAACCACATCTGCCTCGCCTCCTTCCTCCGCACCTTCAAATTCCTACTCAAGACCCACTTATTCCTTGCCGCCTTTCCCAATGCCTGCTAGTTGTTTTCCCAAATACTTATGGTCTGCCCTCCTCTGCAGACTCCTGCCTAACTATAACCTAGCCAAGCACGTGCACCTGAGACTTTGCAGCTGCTTGCATGTTTGTTCGCTTCTCCCTTGTCTTCCCTTTGTCCCCTCTCCTTGTCGCCCCCTCCTTGTCTTTTTAGATTGTAAGGCGTAGGCAGGGACCTGTCTATATCTTTGTTCTGTGAAGCACCAGGTAAATGGCTGGTGCTATACAAATGTTTATAATAATAATAATGTCCCCCTTCCCTGACAGTTAGTGTCCTCAGGGATGCTGAGGCAAGATTAGAGGGGACGGAGCTTCTGCCTCAGTTCCTTCCAACTGCCGACTAGTCAGAAGGAGTGTTTGTAAGTGTAGTTCTGCTCATAGTTTTAAAAAGACTTTTAGTACTTGGAGTAGTATAGCTTCAATTTAGTTTAGTTTAGTACAGTTTTGTTAACTGTTCAAGAAAATGGCAGTAAAAAAGGTTTTTAAAAATACGTTTTGTGCCCTAACCTATTCTCTTCTAATGACTCTTGCCAATAATGGGTGTTTTTAGATGGACAGGACATGGGTCCGAATCCTGGAGGAGGTGCATGGGTGACCCAAACTGGAGGTGTGTGCACCCATGTGTTAGTTGTCCTCTGGCTATGTTCACGCAGACAGGCTGGCGACTGAGGAAACCAAATGTGCAGACAGCAAACATGCCTTCCCCCTGCCCCGGGAAAGTCTCGGATCGGGAACACACGACAGGCAGGCCAACCCCACAGCCTGACCCACACCACTCACAACCCCATGTGCCATTCAAGAACCCATACCTTCCCAGGAGCCCAGCTATACTAACTCTGGCAACAGGATGTGGCAGCAGCCATTAACCCCTTACCACCCACAGCCCTGGGAGTAGGCCTAGCCCCTGCCCAGCCGCATACCCCCTGAGGTGGCAGAGCGGGGTGAACAAATGCCAGCACATGGCCAACCCCAGGGACCCCATGACATCCACACAAAGCCCATGTCCAGGAGCAAAAGGCAGACTGTAGGAAGCAGCCAGAAAGAACAGGGAAACAGGAAGGGAGCCGGGAAAGGCACAGCTGAAAGGCCTACAAAGTAGGGTGGGATCCGTCGGGAGCTACCATCTCCCCAGGCGCATGGTCAGCAAGCAGCAAACAAACTATGCAGAGCCCCACCAGATGCAGGTTGGGCAAACCCCCCCCCCCCCCCCCCCCCCCNAGGCCACTTTACACGTCTATCAGGACCACCAGCCCTCTGGCAGCAGCAGCACCACATTGGATCCCCAAAGCATAGCAGCCCCCAGAGAGATAAGAACATAAGTAGTGCCATAATGGGTCAGACCAATGGTCCATCAAGCCCAGCATCCTGTCTCCGACAGTGGCCAATCTCTTTCTCTTGAGAGAAATACCCAACAGGTCACATTGGGCAATCCATTCCTTCTTGTTTCAGCCCCCAACAATAAGAGGTTACATCCCCAGAACCTACTTGACTAATAGCCATTAATGGACCTATCCTCCAAGAACTTACCCAATCCCTTTTTAAAACTAGTTACACTACCGACCATGACCACTTTCTCTGGCAGTAAGTTCCACAAGTTAATTATGCACTGAGTGAAAAAATACTTCTTGGTTTTAAATCTGCTACCAGTTAATTTCATACAGTGTTCCCTTATTCTAGTGCTCTTAAAGAGGGTAAATAACCACTCCCTATTTACATGTTCCACACCACTCATGATTTTATAAACTTCTATAATATCCCCTCTCTGTCGTCTCGTCTCCCAGCTGAAGAGCCCTAACCTATCAAGCCTCTCACACGGGAGCTGTTCCATACCATTGATCATTTTTGTTGCCCTTCTCTGTACCTTTTCTAGTTCTGTGTCTTTTTTGAGATTTATTTATTTTATTATATTTTTATCCTGCCCCTCTTGCTCACAGGCAACTTGGGGCAGCTAATATAAATATATTAAGAAAACAAAACCTTTATAAATAAAGTACAGATATAAATATACAAAATATACATATAACCCCTATAACTGCAATACATAAAAAATACAACCCTGATTTGTGTAAGGAAATATCCCACCCAACCCCTCACCCCTCCAAATGCCTGATGAAAGAGCCAAGTCTTACAGCTTTGTTTGAAGGGCAAGGAGATCTGGGCTGAGGTGAACCTCTGCCGGGAGAGCATTCCATAGTGACGGTGCAGCCACCAAGAATGCCCTCCTGTCTGTTCAGGCCTGTCAATAGTGCGGGACCTCCAGGAGGGCGCTCCCGGACAACCGCATGGGCCACCCAGGGTCCCGGGGGGGTCAGACGGTCCTTCGGGTAAACAGGGCGTAGGCCATGTAGGGCTTTAAAGGTCAAAAACAGTACCTTGAATTGGGCCCGGAAGATAATAGGCAGCTAGCGTGATGCTCGCAGCACTGGTTGGATGCACCCCCTGCGGCTAGTCCCAGTAAACAGACAAGCTGCCGCATTTTGCACCAGCTGCAGCTTCCAAACCGTCACCATGGGCAGCCACACGTAGAGCACATTGGAATAGTCCCGTCTCAAGTGACAAATGCATGGATGACGGTGGCAAGATTGGAGTCTGAGACGTGTGGGCGGAGCCTCCTCACCAGATGTAATTGGCGAAAGGCGCCCCCAGCCACAGCTGACACCTAGAAATCCAGGCACAGCTGTGAATCCAGGAGCAACCCTAGGCTCTGCACAGATGGAACCAATGGAGTTCCCTTCCCAATAACGGGAGTGTTCCCTTCTCCCAGATCACCGACCCCCCACCAGCATTAACTGTCTTGTTGGGATTGAGCTTCAGTCGGCTCAACCTCATCCAGTCCCGAACAGCGACCAAACACAGAGACAGCAAGGAGACAGCAGGGCCTGGGTCGGTTGAAAAAGATAAATACAGCTGGGTGTCGTCACATGTTGGTGACAACAAACCCCTCAGATGCGTACAAACTCCCCAAGCGTCTTCATATACACATTGAACAAGAAAGCGGACAGAATGGAACCCTGCGGAACCCCACACAAAAGGTCCCCAGAGGACGAAGTACAGTCCCTTAGTACTACCTGTTGCAATCTACCTGTGAGGTAAGAATGGAACCATTGCAAAACAGTTCTGTACACCCCAGCCAGTTCCATCCACATAGGGGACCTTGTATGGGTAGACTGCCACCACTACCCATCCATACGCCCTCCACCAAGTTGGACAGTCGATATATGGGACCGTTCCCCATCACCAAACTCCTCAACCCTGTCACCTACCGGGTCCAACTCCCGCCTCATGCTCAGATTCACCCCGTGTTTCATGTTTCCTTGTTAAAACCTCACCACCCAGCGCCATACTCGACTCCCACTCCACCCCCACCACCCCCAGTGTGATGTCCTGAGTATGAAGTTCAGGCCATCCTGGACTCTTGTCTCCGACGGGGCACACTGTATTATCTCATTGACTGGAAAGCGTACTATGTGGAGGACTGGTCGTGGGAGCCCGCCACGGTGGTACGGGCCCCTCGCCTTGTCTGCCTCTTCCACGCGCGCTACCCCTCCAAACCAGACTAGCTCCCTCTGCGGGGGGTTGGGGGGTACCATTAGTGCTCTCCGCTGCCACTTTTTCTCGGCCCAGAGGGGGCGGAGCCACCGGCCGCAGGGGCCTCCCGCAGCTGGGGACATGCTGATGGCCATAGCACTGCCAAGGGGGGGCGGAGCCAGGAGTAGAAGCATTTAATGCTGAAGAAAGACAGGGAGAGCAGCTGCAGCTGCAAACCATGAGCGCTGATGGGGCGGGACCCTCAATGGGGCTGTGGCGTTCTGCCCGCCTGCGCACTCAGCGAGGCAGGGCCAACCCTATTTAATGGCAGCAAAGACAGTGGAAGCGGCCGGTGATCAGCAGAAGTTGTGAAGGCTGGCCCCCTCCTTGACTGAAGGAGCGTGAGAGTATTGGTGTGAGCAAGTGCGATGGTGCGTGAGTGTGAGAACAAGAGAGTGAAGGTGTGTGGGACTGATTGTGGGACTGTGAGTAGCTTGTGAGATTGGAGCTTGTGTTTTTTTTTTTGTAGGTGCAGGGTGATTGTGGGTGCACGGAGGGCGTGGAAGGTCACTGAAGGTTGGTGGGCACGGGGTGGTGTGCGTGGGTCTTCTCCCCCTCCTCACCATCCATAGCTGGGCCTCGTCCACCTCCCTCATTCCTGAGTGCGTGGTATCCTTGACTACTTTCCCTTTGACTCTGGGACCCTTTCCCCGGCTTTCTCCATGGTCGTCACCTCCTATCCCGTGTTGCAGTTATACAGTATAAGTGTGGAGCTAGGTGCGTGGATGCAGGGTTTGTGGGTACTGGGCGTTTGGTGTGAGAGTGCCCCAGCAGCATGGCGTTTCATGCTGCTTGGGGCACGAGGATTGCTCCTTTATGTTTAGGTAGGTCGGCATAATCATTGATGTTGGGTGCTTGCTGCATCCGTGGATCCTGGGCGATTAATCTCCAGAATTGAGATAAGTGAATGCATAGGGCGGCAAAGACCCCTTGATCCAAAAGATGTTCGCCATGGTCGGTGGGCTCAGTTGATGTCTCATGGTAGCGGGATAGGGCATTCACGAGGGTATTATGATGTCCTGGTCAGTAGACAATATGAAACGGGTCAAGCACAGAGCCCAACGTGCATGTTGGGCATTTAAAATACAGGCGGTTTGTAGGTATATTAAGTTCTTATAGTCTGTGATGACCTGTACCGAATGTTCTGCACCCTCAAGGTAATGCCGCCACATTTCAAATGCCACCTTGATGGCTAATAACTCTTGATCGAGTACTGTGTAGTTTTGCTCTGCTTGCGTTAATGACACTCATGGCACATCATGACACTCCCCTGGCTGGGCACCCTGGGCAGAAACGAACCCTGACCTTAATACTCAGACACTTTTGGTGGCCAACAGTTCGAAAGGATACCTTAGCCTATGTGCAGGGATGCAAGGTCTGTGCGCAAACAAAGATTCTGCGGCAGCGTCCAATAGGGTTGCTGCAGCTCGCTCCATTACCTCGAGGTCCATGGCAACATATAAGTATAGATTTCATTGTAGACCTTCCCCACTCACAGGGGCACACTACCATTTTGGTTGTGGTAGGCCAATTTACCAAAATGGGACACTTTATTCCATGCAAGGGATTACCCACCGCAAAACAAACAGCAAAGATGTTAGTAACCCATGTAGTAAAATTACATGGCTTGCCACAGACAATTATCTCAGACTGAGGAACACAATTTATAGATGCTTTTGGTGTGCCTTGTTTTCAGCCATAGGAGTTAAGCTGTCTCCCACTACAGCATACCCTCCACAAACGAACGGACAGGCAGAGTGCACAAATCAAACCCCGGAGCAGTAGCTCCGATGTTGCATTGATTATCTACAAGTAGATTGGGTTGATTATTTACCTCTGGTCAAGTTCGCATTTAATAATGCCCCCAATGCTTCCCTTGGTTACTCCCCGTTTTATGTGTCCTATGGATTCCATCCCCGCCTTGCCTTCCCAGAGCTCCCTGCAATAGATGTTCCTGCGGCAGGAATAATCCACCAATTACAGCAAAACCATGCGCACGCCATTGCAATGCTATGCTGTGCACGCCAACAATACAAACAGACAGCCGATCGCCTCCAACACCAAACCCCACAATTCCACATAGGGGACCTTGTATGGGTAGACTGCCACCACTACCCATCCATACGCCCTCCACCAAGTTGGACAATCGATATATGGGACCGTTCCCCATCACCAAACTCCTCAACCCTGTCACCTACCGGGTCCAACTCCCGCCTCATGCTCAGATTCACCCCGTGTTTCATGTTTCCTTGTTAAAACCTCACCACCCAGCGCCATACTCGACTCCCACTCCACCCCCAGTGTGATGTCCTGAGTATGAAGTTCAGGCCATCCTGGACTCTTGTCTCCGACGGGGCACACTGTATTATCTCATTGACTGGAAAGCGTACTATGTGGAGGACTGGTCGTGGGAGCCCGCCACGGTGGTACGGGCCCCTCGCCTTGTCTGCCTCTTCCACGCGCGCTACCCCTCCAAACCAGACTGGCTCCCTCTGCGGGGGGTTGGGGGGTACCATTAGTGCTCTCCGCTGCCACTTTTTCTCGGCCCGGAGGGGGCGGAGCCACCGGCCGCGGGGGCCTCCCGCAGCTGGGGACATGCTGATGGCCATAGCACTGCCAAGGGGGGCGGAGCCAGGAGTAGAAGCATTTAATGCTGAAGAAAGACAGGGAGAGCAGCTGCAGCTGCAAACCATGAGCGCTGATGGGGCGGGACCCTCAATGGGGCTGTGGCGTTCTGCCCGCCTGCGCACTCAGCGAGGCAGGGCCAACCCTATTTAATGGCAGCAAAGACAGTGGAAGTTGTGAAGAGTGGCCCCCTCCTTGACTGAAGGAGCGTGAGAGTATTGGCGTGAGTAAGTGTGACGGTGTGTGAGTGCGAGAACAAGGGAAAAGAGTGAAGGCGTGTGGGACTGATTGAGTGACTGTGAGTAGCTTATGGGATTGGAGCTTGTGGGTTTTTTTGTAGGTGCAGGGCGATCGTGGGTGCATGGAGGGTGTGGAAGGTCACTGAAGGTGGGTGGGCAAGGGGTGGTGTGCGTGGGTTTTCTCTCCCTCCTCGCCATCCATAGCTGGGCCCGTCCGCCTCCCTCGTTCCTGAGTGCGTGGCATCCTTGACTACCTTCTCTTTGACCCTGGGACCCTTTCCCTGGCTTTCCCCATGGTCGTCACCTCCTATCCCATGTTGCATGTTATACAGTAGAAGTTTGGAGCTAGGTGTGTGGGTGCGGGGTGTATGGGTACTGGGTGTTTTGGTGTGAGAGTGGAGGGGCTCCACTCTCAACAGTGCTGTATCCCCCCCGTGATGATCTGGCCTTGTTCCATTTGGGACTACTAGGGCCTTCTAAGATCCTGAGGGATTGTTTTCCCACCTCAGAGAGTGTCGAGACCCCTAGCGACTGCAGGAGTGCGTTCCTAGGTCCTTCCCGTTCCCCCTATCCTAACACTATCCCTTTCTGAATGATTCCTAACATTCTGTTTGCTTTTTTGACCACCACCACACACTGAGCCACTGAGCTCAAGATTTCAATGTATTGTCCACAATGAATCAAAGATGCTTTCTTGAGTGGTAATTCCTAATTTAGAACCCAGCATTGTATACATATAGTTTGGGTTATTTTTCCCTGTGTGCATCACTTTGCACTTGTCCACATTAAATTTCATCTGCCATTTGGATGCCCAGTCTTGCAAGATCCTCCTGCAATTCTTCATAGTCCACTCAGGTTTTAATTACCTTGAATAACTTTGTGTCATCTGCAAATTTGATCACATCACTTTACTCCCTGCTCCAGATCATTAATGAATATATTAAACAACACCAGTCCTAGTACAGATCCCTGGGGCACTCCACTAGTTTCTTCTCTACATGGTGATAACTGACCATTTAGTCCTACTTTGTTTCCTTTTAGCCAGTTGCTGATCCACGATAGGACACTGCCTCTTATCTCATGACTCTTTAATTTCCTCAAGAATCTCTCATGAGGGACTTTATCAAACACATTCTGAAAGCTCCAGGGATCTGGCCGCACACAGCTGTGTGTTGTTTGCTAGGTGTGGGTGGCACCACATGGCCCCATCTGGAACAAGGAACAGAACCAGTCACGAACACAGACCATCCCAACCAATACCCTGGTGCCCCATCAGTCAGCTGATTCTGCATGGCAACCAGAAACCAGGAGATGCTCATGGACCCTGCACTGCTAATCCCAGACCTGAACCACTATACAGGGGTTATAAAAGAGTGGCTCACAGCTGTCACCACATGGCATGGAAGGCAGACAGGGAACCATGGAACCTGAATGTGTGGCGCTGCTGCTGAAGACTCTCTTCAACAGCACCAAGCCCACCCAGCAAGCCATCCGTTAGCTACATACTGCCGACTCGGCCTGGGCGATGGAGTTAGAGGCACTCTACAACTGGCTCTACCAGTCTGGCGTCAACCTAGCTACTAGCAACATGCGCAAGGGGCTATGCTGACAACGGAAAGCCCTCCTGCAGCAGTGGACCTTGCTGCTATGCATGGCGGCCCCGCTCGGGGCACTGAGGTGGGCAATGAGGTCCCTTTCCGGGGACAACACCACTATGGCCCATCACTTATGCATGGCCGTGCCCATCTAGAGGTGACTCTGGGTTGGTGAGCGCAGCAGGGATTGGTGGGAGACAATAATGGGTAGGATGAGAAATGGAGGAAGCTCTTTTGGATGCCCCCAGTGACAGTTCCTCTGCATTGCTGAGTTCTTGCGATCCCAGCTGCAGAGGGAGGCCACAGTGATTTGAGCCCTCATCACCATAGAACAGTGAGTGGCCATCGCTTGTGTGGAAACTTGCCATCCTGGAAACCTGCCTGGTGGAACAACAATTCGGAGTTGGCACCTCCACTGTACCTACCATATTGGTGGAGGTGTGCACTGCCCTGGAGGAGGTGTTGCTGGAGTCGGTAGTGCAGTTCCGGAACCAGCAAGCCTTTTTGGAGGGTTACTGCTGTATCGGGGCCATCGGTGGGACTCGCGTTGCCATTCTCTGCCCGCCCCACACCATGGAGGAATATTGCAACCGCAAGGGGTACCACTCCATTGTTCTTCAGGCAGTAGTGGATGATGAGGGCCTCTTCATGAATGTCCTTGCTGGGTGGTCAGGCCGGAACCATGATGCCTGCATCCTCCACCAATCTCCGCTCTACGGCAGAATGTACAATGGGGATTTTCATCCAACCATGACCTCCAACTTTGAGGACATCCAGATGAGGCCTGTCATTGTTGACGATCTGGCCTACATCCTCACCCTGCGGCCGATGAAGGCTTATACCATCTCCAGCACCCCAGAGCAGACGGCCTTCACTGTGCACTTCAGTGCCACCCACTGTGTCATGGAGCAGTCTTTTGGGGCCCTCAAACAGCGGTGGAGGATGCTGGGTGTGAGGGTCGTCTTCCAGCTAGAGACTTTGGCCTGCTGACCATCGCAGCCTGCATCCTCCATAACATTGTGGAGACGGAGGAAGGTGCCCTGAACTTCCCCACCTCTGGGCAGACCCGATGCCCCTGTACTGGTAGCAGGGGTCTGGGACTGATCGGCACACGGCCAGTAAGATCAGGGATGCCCTGTGACACCACATGTTACAAGAGGGAGCAGGAAACAACCAGCCCTGATCCCCAGAACAGTGCGGCCAGGAACCCTGTGTAAATGAATGTGTATATAACTCCATGTAAACAAATGTACATAAACGGTTACCAGCGTGTACATTCCCTCCTGTGCCATCATGCCTCCCACCCCAATGGGATGGGAAACCCTCACACTCCGGGGACAGTGGGAAACCCGGAACTCAGTAGATGTGCCCTAAACAGCACACAGGAGGAACGCATAGGTACTGAAAAGGTGGGTTCTCCTACACACACTCTCCACCTATACATTAGAGCATAGAACCCGGGGACATTCCCTAAAACCCAGCAAGAACAACAATTTTAAACAGCAAGAATAATGTATTTTAATTGAATAAACATTATATATCAATAAGAGTCTCACACACACACACACACACACACACACACACACACACACACACACACACACACACACACACACACACACACACTAACAATATTACAGCCTAAATCAAAGCCTGCCCCTCTTGGCCCCCAGGCCCTGCCCCAGCAGACTCTGGGCCTGCAACAGCTTCGACAGTGGTACTGTAGCTGCTGCACGTCCTCGTATATGACGCTGAGGAGGCATACCATTGCAAGCACGACCTCCCGCTGTTGCTCCATCAGCTCACAAAGTGTAAAAAGTGAACACAAAGTATGGTTTACAATTGGGTTGCCCGAGATGCCATTCTAGCTAGCATATATTTTCCCAACTTCTTTATTGGGTGGTGTAATGGGGGCAGTTGGCCATGGCCTCACACAAGAGATCCATGGCCTCTCCCAACCCATGGGGGTGGCAAGGATATTGCTAATAGGGAGAGTACACGCTATCAGTAATCACTACATGAACCATTATCTTTCCCTATGGACACAACAACAAAGGGGGTCTGGCTAGCTGGAATTCATGTTGTTAACATGAATGCAGGACCTGGCAGTGGTGCACAGGGCTGCTCTTGAGTGGTTTCCTGTCAAGGAGATCCCAGAGTGTGGTGATGGGCGATTGCTCCTCATCCTCTTGAGACCTCCCCTGTGGGGTCCCGCAGGGTTCTATTCTGTCTCCCCTCTCGCTCAACATGTATATGAGGCCTCTGGGTGAGGTCATTCAGAGGTTTAGGATGAAGTGCCATCAGTATTCTGATGACGCTCCGCTCTGCCTCTCCTTTTCATCTGACCCAGGCCCTGCAGTCTTGGTGCTTACCCGATGCCTGGCTGCCGTCGGGGACTGGATGCGGATGAGCCGATTCAAGCTGAATCCAGGCAAGGCTGAGGTGATGATGGCTGGCTGACCTTGTGAACTGTTGGCTGGCTTGGTGACCTGGAGGGATTGGGACTCCTGTTATTGATGAGTCTGGCCCCCTGTGGTCAGTCAGGTTTGCAGCCTTGGAGTACTTCTGGACCCCTTACTGTGCCTGGATTGTCAGGTTGTGGTGGTGACTAGAAGCGCTTTTCACCAACTCCATCTGGTGAGGAGGCTGCAGCCTTTTTTTTCTGACTCGGATTTGGCCACTGTCATCCATGCTTTCATCACCTCGAGGCTAGATTACTGCAATGTGCTCTGCATGGGGCTGCCCTTGATGATTGTTCTGAAGCTGGTGAAGAATATGGTAGCTCACCTACTTTTGGGGATGAGTCATTGGGAGCACATTACAATGGTGTTCTGAAGTCTGCAGTGGTACCCTGTAGCTTTTTGGGCACAATTCAAGGTGCTGGTTTTGACCTTTTAAAGCCCTAAAAGGTCTGGGCCCCACATATCTGAAACATTGCCTGTTCTTCTATGCCCCATTGCAGCCCCTGCGATCAACCAGGAGTGCCTCCCTGTGGATACCATCTGTTAGCTTTCTTCATATGACAAGAGCTCACCAGGGGGTCAGGTGGTGGGTGGTTTGGGTGAGGGGGTTGGGTGGGTTTTGTGAAGTTTTTAGGATTTTTGTGTGTGTTTAAAATGTTTTTATGTATTGTAAGCTGCCCTGAACCTCTGGGAAGGGTGACCTATAACTTCAAATAAAATAACAATAATGCCTCTATGGTGCAACCGCACCTTGAATATTGTGTGAAGTTCTGGTTGCTTCATCTCAAAAATGATATAGTAGATATAATAGAACTAGGAAAGGTACAGAGAGGGGCAACAAAATGATAATGGTATGGAATGGCTTCCTCATGAGGAGAAGCTTGATAGGTTAGGGTTCTTCAGCTTGGAGACTGAGATGAAATATGATAGAAGTTT
>QEPC01015148.1:1703661-1714285 GCA_003113815.1 Sphenodon punctatus | reverse complement strand
CCTGCTATCGGAGTCAGGATGCTGAACATCATGGACCATTGGTCTGATCCAGTATGGCACTACTTATGTTCTTATGCCAGCAATGTACCTAACTCTTTACAATAATAAATTACAGACCAGTTCCTTCCCCAATGGACTTATAGTCTAAGAGAAAGAAGGGAGGGGAACAGAAAGAGAGACAGGAATACAGCCATGAAGTTGAGGAGCTGCAGGTGCATATGCTTAACTTAGTTACAGGGGACCCTAAGAAAATCAGGGACCAAACTAAGGGCATGAGGACCTAGGGAAAGCCTGATGAAAGAGTTAGGCTTTCAGGAGCGATTTGAAGGTTGGGAGGGAACAGACCGAATATATTCAGGGAGAGAGTTCTAGACATGGGGGGCAGCAAGAAGGGGCAGATACGTTTTGAGGAATAAGGGAGTCATGAGCAGGTGAGTGTGGTGGCAGAGGAGAAGTGGAACTCCAGACAGGAGTGTGGCAGGAAGTGAGTGCAGATAGGAGAGGGCAAAGCCATGAAGGGCTTCAAAGTAAGGACCTGGAGTTTGTGTTTAGAGTGCATCAACAAGCCTTGTATGCAAGACACTGGCAGTCATTGTGCCACTCTCCGCAGCTCTGGTTAGGTCCCAGCTGAAGTACTGGATTCAGTTTGAGGCAGCCCAGTTATTAATTCTTATTATTATTTATTATTATAAGCACTTGTATAGCGCCAGCTGTGTACCTGGCGCTTTATAGAACAATGAGATGGAAGCAGTCCCTGCCAATGGCTTACACTCTAATAGATAAGAAGGACATAGAAAAATGGAAATGGTGCAGAAGAGAGCAACAAGAGATGACAACGTAAGTCATATGAGGAAGTGTTGAAGAAATGGGGAATATTTAGCTTAGAAAAAAAGATGACTAAAGGGAGGAAATATTTTTTATTTATTTGGATTTATTTCCTGCCCTATCCGGAGGGCTCAGTTTAACAGCACTTTAAAACCCAACATAAAACAAATGTAAAATAAAACACAAAATAAGTGAGTAAGTGAATGAATTTTATTAACATGTTAGTATAAACCATCATGATAAAAACAAAAGTCAAAATATACAAAATACAATATAAAACCAGTTACATATACCAATAAAATCACCAAATCAAAAATAAAACTACATACAAAAACTAAAAACAAAATTCAAATTATAATTAAAAGGGAAATCATCATTACAGAACATCTCTAATCTTTTCCATCTCTTTAGCAGCTAATTTTGCAAAAGTAGTAACTAAATAATCTGGGGGTTATTGATATTCAGTAGCAATTCCAACTTTTGTACAGTTGGAGAGAGAAATTTTGGCACCAATATAGGAAAAATCCATCTCTTTCTTCCATAGAGATGACAATTCAATAGATAATGTGATAAATCTTCAACCACATCAGCCCCACAGGGGCACAGATGTTGAGAGCGATCAATTCCCTTAGAGAGCGCATCCACTACTGCTGATTGGAATGACTAGAAATGCAAAGCAGTAAAATATTTCCTAAGGTTAATACACTTTAAATGCATGAAGTATTCCTCAAACGTCTATTTGATTTTCCAAGAGGAGTATGAGGAGGATACCGTATTGGCATATACAATTGCCGAATCAGATTGTTGACAAATATCCAATATTCTTTGCTTAATTCGAGGCAGTACAATTTGATTTGGCGGGGTGGGGGAATACAACCTATAACCTAATTCTGGGTATCCCCAAGAATACAAATGAACATGCACTCTATCATACCAAAACAGCCTGGATGAAGTGGCCATTGCAAACTTCTTCAAAGCATTTTTGGGGAGCTTGATTGAATTCATATTAGACAGTCTTGCCCTATAAGCAATCACTCTCCAATGTGCCTTCACTGTAAGGGAAGGTTCTCCTACCTCTGCTTGAAGTAAAGCAGCAGAGAGATTATTTGGAAGAAACAAATGTTTTCTAAGAAACTCATTCTGGGGGATCGCTAAAGGTTTAGAATCTTTCCATCCCCACACGTCTGAACCATAAAAATTGTGCTACCGCTTTAGTCCTAAAATCTTTAAGGGCAGGCAGCACCATGGGTAAATTCATTAATTAACGTTGGGTAAGCGTAGAATTGTTGAAAAATCTTAAGGCCATCTTTTTAAGTTCTTGTAAATGTGTATCCTAACTGCCATTATGCATAAACAAAATACCTGAAATATTTTATTTGCTAGTTACGTTAAATAAGTGTAAAATAAATTAATATACAATATAAAACCATATCTCTCCTTTCCTCCTACCCCCAAAAATGCCTGGCCAAATAGAAAGGTCTTTTATTGTTCCGGAAAATGCTCAGGCATTGGTGAACCCTCAGGGGAAGGGAGTTCCAGAGTTGTGGAGCGGCCTCTAAGAACACTTCTTTGCATGCTTTTGCTGTCTGAACTTGATGCAGTGACTGAATCAGCAAGATGTTGTTTTTGGCTGACCTTAAGGACCACTATGGAGCATAGGCGTGGAGGTGGTCTTTGAGATATGTGGAGGCCAAACCATTTAGGGATATGTCTAAAAATAGGTTTGGAAGATATGGAGGAAAATTCTCCAACATTTGAGGCTTTTGAGAAGAGGCTGGACAAACATAGCAGATCCTGCACTATTCAGGGGACTTGACTTGATGGCCCTCAGGGGTTCTTCCAGTTCTAAGGTTACATGACATTGACTGTTTCTCTCATAGTGCTTTGTTATCTATCTTGCAGATACTGGGTATGGCACCATCTACACCTCAGACGATCGAGGCATTCTATACTCTAAGTCCTTAGAAAGGCATCTCTATACTACCACTGGAGGTGAAACAGACTTCACCAATGTAACTTCTCTACGGGGCATCTATATCACCAGTGTCCTTTCTGAAGGTGAGTGTTTGATCTCTATGTGGCTTCATCAGACCACAACACAAGCAAGGGTGGGGAACCTCTTCAGCTACAGGCAAGATCTGCTCTCCCTACAGAGCTCCAGAACTTAAACCACTCCAGAGGTGCTCCAGCCTTGGGCCCTACCCCCCTCTTCAGGAGCACAAAGTTACACTGGAAGCACTGTGGAGGTAGAGAGTATCCTGGGGCAAGACACACTTTTGAGAGGCACAGGTAGGGGTATAGCTAGACTGGAATGGGCCCTGGTGCAGAAGATGGCATGGGCCTTGTTGACTTGCCCCGACCCCACCCTCGCGTGAAATATGTATGTATTCCACATGTATTGTGGGTCCTGGTGCAACTGCACCTATTATAGCTATGCCCATGCGCACAGCCCCAGCCTGGAAACACTTAGCAGCAGCTGCAAAGCTGGCAGGCCACTGGTGGGCCCTGGTGAAAGGACAGCAGACTGCAAGGCATGTGAGTGTGCGGAAGCATTCGTGGACTGGATAGAGGGTGCCCATGGACTGCGAGCTGGAAGTTCCCTGCCCCTGAGCTAGAGGCTGACAGGCTGTATTACAGTATGAACTCTGCTGCAAGAATGTTTTGTAACATGTAACTACCTTTGTGGATTAGATATGAGGATCTAGATGTTCTTTTTATTGTGTTGTCTTGCTGCTGAGGCAGCTGTCCTAAGGAGATGCTTTGGCTGAATTTCATGGTATCAATGCAAAGAATTAGGGGTGTCATCAAATCTCGCAATCTGAATGAAATGTCTAAAGGTTACCAACTTGATTTGGCTTGTGGTACTAGACAAGTTACAGCTTTTTATGGCTACATTTTGTAGCCTTTGCTTATGAGTAGCTAATTATGATAACTGGACACAATCCTGCTTTCATTGAAGTCAGCAGGACCATTCACTGAAAGTTAGATCATTGCTAAATTCCACAACTGCCACAATCACGGCTGTGCAGAATTCACAGGACCCTGGGGTGGTATAATTAGTGAAGGTTACTTAAATGTTTGTCTGTGGCTTCTTGGCATGTAACTGTCCTTGAGACGTTTACTTGTCTTTAATTGTTTAATGGGGCAGACTCCGTGCACTGATTCCTGCTTGAAACCTACGGATGTTTACATTGTCTACATATGTTTACATTTATGAAAACAGTAGCATTAAAACAACAAATAGTTACAAAAGAAAAGCTGTCAAGCCTCAGACCCTAATTGCCAAACTAAACAAGTTTACACTGTCCTTTTGAATAGTAGGGCTCTAGAGGATATTGGGAGAGAGTGAGTTGCATACATGGGACCCCAAAACAGAAAAGGTCCTACTTCCCACCAGCTATCAGGAATAGTTTGCTCATTGGGGTGCTAGAGGTGATGCCCTGCTGCCTCTCACACCATTATAATTTATTTGTTTATGTATTTATTTAGACTTTTAGCCTGACCTATCCTGAAGGATCAGAGTGGGTTACAAAACATAAAATACTTTAAAATATACAAATAAAAAACCCTTACCCCAAATATTCCCATGCTAACTAATCTAGCCACTACTCAAAACAACTCTTGAGGGTGAGACTTCTCTTCCGCAATAACAGGGGCATGGAATTTCTTCCTTGCCTCTCATACTAGTAGCCTTAAGGCCTTTTTAGATGGGAGCGCTTTGTCCTGTATTTTAAAACTGCAGCTTGAGGAAATCTCCACTGGGGTATGTGTCTGTGTTAGACGCTTCTCCGTGAAATGGAAGTCACCTGGGCGCCATGAGAAACAGTGACGCCGGGCAACTCCCAGGTGTTTTGAGATACGGACTAGGTAAAACCCCAATAGCCGAGGACTTACAAATCCACATCTCAAAACAACTAGGAGTTGCTCAGTGCCGCTGTTTCTAATGGTGCCCAGGCAACTTCCAGTTTGCGGAGGAGTGTCTAATGCGTCCTCCGCCCTCCCTCCCGGTGGGCGTTTCCTCAAGCCACAGTTTTAAAATATGAGACAAAGCGCTCCTGTCTAAAAAGCCCTTAGTGTCAGTCTTCAAGAATCTTTTATGAAACTCTCAGAACACCAGTGTTCTAATCTTTGACTCTGTCACTTCAGTTCTCTGAACTTACTAGTGAATCATGTTATATCCTGGCCATGAGAGACAGGGAAGGACCATTTTGTGCTACCTGATCAATAGTCCTGTACAGGATGATATTATTTTGCCCAACCAGCTCCTCAACTTGTCAGTTGTTTAACAGTAGATCACACCTCAAGTCATCTTGCAGTTATTCTTGCTCCAATAGCCTCTTTTTGCAAACCATCTGAAATAATCCACAATGTTTCCAAAGGGACTTCAGGGCTCTGACTTCCATTTACAGGTGGTGGTCATTCAGGCCATCCCCACTTCCCAATCTGAAGCAAAGACAATGCAACACCTGGCTATTCCACCAGGCTTTTGGTGAGGGTGATGAGTGGGGGGTGGGGGGGTTGTGGGTTAGGGTGGTAGGGGTTTTGTTTATTCTTTTCTTACCTCCCCCATTTTGTTTTATATTAGTATGACCATTTTATGTGTTTCATTCATTCATTCATTCATTCAATATTCTTCTATCTCGCCCCCTCCGGCTCACAGAGCAGCTCGGAGCGGCTCACAAAAACACAATCAGCAATAATAATGATAAAACAAACACATAATATACAGTTTAAAAATTCATTAACATACTAAAAGGGCAGCACCCCTCCATCCCACCCGACCCGTCTCCCTCTCCAAAGGCCCAGCAGAACAGCCAGGTCTTAAACTGTTTTTGGAAAGAGGGGCAGTATCGGGCCAGTCGGGCCTTCATCGAGAGGGAATTCCACAGCCTAAGAACGGCCAATACTTGTATTATTGTATTTTTATAATTTTTTTAATTGTTAGCCACCCCAAGCTGCTTTTGCAGGAGAGGCAGGTTATAAATTGATATATAAATAAAGACAAGATCAAACCTGTGACAAACTCTGTGTGTACTCTGCAGCATACTGAGACAGGATCTAGGAGATAATAGTTTCTATAAAATCTTCGGCCACATAGATAATTCTTCATTCACATGCATCACTTTTCTGCAAATGTAAAACTTTATGCCTGGAATGATGGTGCTACAGGTTGGTAGCAGAAATATACCTGGGTTGATTTTCAGTAAGAATTTAACGTAGCTATCTCAAGATTGAGGTGTCCGGAGGGCAGGGTGCTGGGCTGCCTAAAGGAGGCGGTGATATGCGGCCCCTGCTCAAGAAACTATCGCTTGACGTTGACTCCCTTGCCAGCTATTGGCCAGTCTCTAACTTTCCCTTTTTAGGGAAGGTAATTGAATGGGTGGTGGCCCAGCAGTTGCAGGAGTGTCTGGATCATATTGGTTTTCTTGATCCCTCGCAGTCTGGATCTTGCCCAGGTTATGGCACTGAGACTGCGCTTGTGGCATTGGTCAACGACCTATGCCAGGAATTAGATCAGGGCCGTTCGACCTTGCTGATTTTATTAGATCTGTTGGCTGCATTTGATACTGTTGATCATGAGATGTTGGTGACGCGTCTGCGGGACCGGGCGGGGGTGGGCGGCATGGTTCTTGACTGGTTCCGCTCCTTCCTGGCCGGAAGAACTCAGCAAGTGGTGCTTGGGGATTATTTTTCATCATACCATGACCTCTCATGTGGAGTCCTGCAGGGTTCTGTTTTGTCCCCTCTCCTGTTCAATGTGTATATGCAGCTGCTTGGTGAGGTGGTCAGGAGGCTTGGCATGCGGTGTCATCAATACGCTGATGACACCCAGCGTTTACCTCTCTTTTTCATCAGACCCAGGCCCGGCAGTCTCGGTGCTTACTGGGTGTCTGGCAGCTGTGGGGGATTGGATGAGGGCAAATCAACTGAGGCTGAATCCCAACAAGATGGAGGTGATACTGTTGGGTAAAGTGGCATGGGTGACAGCCCTCATCATTGACGGGGTCTGTTCTCCGCTGGTTCCTCAGGTTTGGAGTCTGGGGATGTGCCTTGATTCGCAACTCCACTTGGATGCTCAGGTGGAGGCTGTGGCAAGGAGTGCCTTTCGTCAGTTACATCTGGTGCGTCGGCTTTGGCCGTATGTTTCGGACTCTGACCTGGCCACTGTCATCCATGCTTTCATCACCTGTAGGTTAGATTACTGTAACGTGCTCTACATGGGGCTACCTATGGTGACAGTCCGGTGACTGCAGCTGGTGCAGAATACGGCGCCCCATCTCCTGGTGGGACTGGGCTGCCGGGAACATATTACGCCAGTTCGTCGGTCGCTGCATTGGCTGCCTATAGTCTTCTGGGCCTGATTCAAGGTGTTGGTGCTTGCCTGTAAAGTCCTAAATGACTTTGGCCTGACCTATCTGTGGGATCCCCTCACCCCTCGAGTCCTGGATCGGCCCCTGCGGTAATTGGAAGTGCCCTCCTCGAGGTCCCGCAAGTTTTTCGGGGGGGCCATGATGGGGAGGGCTTTCTCGACTGCTCCACAACTGTGGAACTCACTGCCGTTAGAGGCCCATTTGGCCCCGGATCTCCCCTCTTTTCGACGTAATTGTAGAACATGGCTGTTCTGCCTGGCCTTTGGTGGGGAGGATGGGTAGGGTGGGTTGGGGAGGGAATGAGTTAGGGTGGTCGGTGGTGAGGGATGTTTTAATCCTCCCTATTATGTGTTGTTTTTAGCCTTGATGTTGTTTTAGTTTGTTTTAATTGTAAGCCACCCAGAGCTGCCTGTGGCAGGATGGGCGAGATAAATAAATAAATGTATGTACTGGAATAAGCATCCCATTGAGACTCTGATCTCTTTCCACATGAAGAGAGATTTGTAGGAATAAACTGAGCAGACTATAGAGCAGAAATGTTTTCATCCAAAAGTATTTTTTTCCTTGATCAGATAATTCCATCCAGTCAGTGATCACATTTGACCGAGGAGGAGAGTGGGTGCCCCTGAGGAAGCCTGAAAATACTCAATGTGACACTACAGCCAAAAATAAGGAGGAGGTTTGTCTGAAATACTTACAGTGTTTATAATGTGGTCTGTACATCATGAGAGAGGACAGAATTCCCATCTAAGCTAAGATGAAGGATATCCTAATGTTACAGGGTCTCTGTACTGGCTGGATGGTGAGTGCATAGTGGGTGGGGAGATGCTTGTATAAAAGCACCCTTCATTAATTGTAATCATGATTGTAAGCCGCCCTGAGCTGCCTATGGCAGGAGGGGCGGGGTAACAAATTTTTAAAATTAAAATTAAAAAATAAAATTAGCCCTGATTCCACAGCACAAGCTCTCTATAGCAAGGCCAGTGAAGAGAATTTGTTGAGTCGCAATGCTTGGACTACCATTGGAATTTAGGTTACAGTCTGTTTGCTTCTGCACTATGTAAGTAGCTCCTGAGTGGGAGCTGCCTTTGGGTGTTTTCAGACATGACGGGAACGCTGCTAACCATACTGAACCACAGTGGATCCGGTGTGGTGGCAGCGATCCCGTGCACATCTAATTGCTCCCAGCCAGATGTTCACCACAGCGAACACCTGGCCGGGATCAAATTGACCACGGTTCTGGAGGTGAGGCTGGCCTCACCTCCAGAACCGTGGTTAGTTTGACCACGATCCAGGACGGGACTGGGAATGGCCACGGGTAATGACTGTTACCCAGCCCCATACCGGAATCAGGTCCCAACCACGGGACGGGATCGGGCACAGCGGCCTGATTGGACACTGTGCCCGATCCCATCTCGCCAAGGGTGGGCAGCCATGGAAGCGCAGGGGGTGGGGCTGAGCGGCCGCACGTCGCATCGCACAGCCCCACCCCCTCCCCGATTCCCTACTGTGATCAGGCCGGCACGTCTAAAGGACAGCTGGCCTGATCATGGAACGGATCCCAGTCTGGGTTTCAGCGTGTTGGGCCTGGAGGCCCAGCACATTTGAAATTACCCTTAGAATGCTGCTTTTGCTGAGACTTAGATATTTGGTTCAAAGCAGAACTAGTAAATGTGCCAGACAGCAATTTCCATATGTTCAGCATATGTTCACTCTTGTATTCTAAACTGGATTTTCTTGTTTTGTTTACAGTGCAGCCTTCACATCCATGCATCATACAGCATCTCCCAGAAGCTGAATGTGCCAATGGTGCCTCTCTCTGAACCCAATGCTGTAGGAATAGTTATTGCTCATGGTAAGGAACTAATTTTACACAGACAAATGGAGAGTGGATGTTAGAAATGGGGATAACTATTGTGGGAGAAACTTGAGTCCCAAAACTACAATTTCACAAATGAGATTCCTGACCTGACCCAGTTAGGGGTTCCAGAACTCAGTGTAGGTTCTCTTTTAAGGAAGACCCTATTCCTTTATTTGGTCCAAAGGCCAACTTAGTTTACACAGAACAGAGTTTATCATCATCTGAATATCACTAGCAATGTAGCTGGTGCTGAACAGTCATGATTAGAGACAGGTCCCTGCCCTGAGGGGCTTACAATCTATGAGGGAAAGGGGAGGAGAGACTAGGGAGAGAAAGAGCTGCATTTGAGAATGCAGGTGCACGTGCTTAGCTTAGTAACTAGAGGAAGAGGGGAGATCCTGGAGGATAAGACAGTATAAGGAGAAGCATAAATGAATATAGGGGTGAAAAGCTAGTTTATTTCAATGCTTAACCAAAAAATCCTTACAGTTTAAAAAAATGTTAAAGTTAAGATCATTTCTAAAAATAACCTTATATTTAAAAAAAACATGGATAGCAAACCTATTTAACAACATTCACTGTGAAAAATCTTAAACACCAAAAAACTTGGAAATTAATTATGCTTAATTTTCTAAATTATTCCAGTAACTAATAATTTATTGTTCCAATCATTAATTTGAATTATGCTTATTACCGTCTTATCTACATTGTTCCAGTAAATACTTATTCTTCCAATAATTAGTTATTTATTCTTCCAATTATTACTTACAATTAGACTTAAAATTACACTTTATTGTCTAAATTGTTCCTATAATTAATTATTGTTCCAATTATTATTAATCCTTCAAATAATTAGTTATTCCAGCTCACCAACTCGCCACCTCAACCTCAAAATTAATACACCACGTTAACTCTGTCCTTTTACTTACAAAAATAAAATATTGGCATTCAGTTCCAATTATCTATTTCTTTTCTCTTTCTATTAATATAAATTTGTTTGTATTCCTTTTCTATTAATATAAATGTATTATCATTAATTTATTAATATAACTTGTTTTCATTGTTTAACTACTTCTAACTTGTAATTTGTGTCTGAAAGAACAGATAAGGTGGTGTATTAATTTTGATGTTGAGGTGGCAAGTTGTTTTTTGAGATGTGAGAAATAGAATAATCTCAGTTTTTATCGTATAATAGGCTTTTCACTCCCATGAAAGGGAGGCTATAGAATGACAAGAATGTACGGTGCTTAGACACGACATCGGTGGTGTATGTTCGGTGAAAGAAAAATGTTGCCTATGAGGGGAGAGTGTTTATGATCAAGATGATGTGACTGTTACTTTTAAATTGGGTATAAAAATATAGAAATAAAAGATCGACACAATGATTTGTTTTAATTTATTTTTATTGACATTTATGATCCATCTGATAATGAAATTAAGATTACAATATTTCTTCTGAGGAAGGTGAAAACCAAGTATATGAAAAAACAAGAGTTTTAATTTGGGAAAACATCATTATCAAGTAGGAAAAATTCCTTCCTGATTTCAAATATAGCAATCCGAATAA
>QEPC01015148.1:1664098-1690732 GCA_003113815.1 Sphenodon punctatus | reverse complement strand
GACCGAAGGGTCCGTCCTGAGTCGCGGAGGGTGAGGCGGTCCCTGAGGTATCCAGGTCCAAGACCGTATAGGGCCTTATAGATCAAATTCAAAACCTTGACTCTCACTCGGCATGTTACCGGCAGCCAGTGCAGTGCACAGAGCACCGGTGTTATGTGCTCTCATCGGCCCGTTCCTGTTAGGAGACGGGCCACCGCATTCTGCACTAGCTGCAACCTCCAAGCCAGTCTCAAGGGAAGCCCCATGTAGAGTGCGTTACAGTAGTCCAGCCTCGAGATGATGAAGGCATGGATCAAAGTGGCCAGGTCGGGTCTGGAGATGTACGGGGGCAACCTCCACACCAGATAGAGCTGGCGGAACACCGCCTTCGCCACCATATCCACCTGCTGATCTAGATGGAGACCCATGTCCAATAACACCCCCAGACTCGGAACCTGCTGGGCCACGGAGGGGCACCCCCCCCTCCACAAGAGGGGGCAACACCTCCCCCGCTCGGCCTACCACCATCACCTCCGTCTTATCAGAATTAAGTTTCAGTCTGCTCTGCCATAACCAACTCACCACAGCCTCCAAACACTGAGATAGCACGGAGACAGCAGGGCCTGGGTTGGCTGAAAAAGAGAGCTAGAGCTGGGTGTCATCAGTATATTGGTGGCAACACACCCCAAACCCTCTCACGATATCTTACATGGCTCTGAGGTTTGGGGCTTTATAGCAGAAGAGCATATAAATATACCACAGAATAAATTTCTTAGGTCTCTACTTGGTCTTCCACCCTCGGTACCAGCAGCTTTTTTGAGGCTTGAGACTGGTCTAGTCAAACTGAAAACAACTATATCTATAAATATGGTAAAATTCTGGTTTAAAGTGTTGGCAGCTTCTCCCTCTCGATTTATAAAAATGTGTTTTCTTGAAGATAGTCTCAGGATGCCTACCCAACAGTCCCCATGGCTTAAATTTGTAAACACTTCATTGTGTAAGATTGGTATGGGATAGTAATTGAATAATGATAATAGATTATTTTCCCCAGCTGAAAGGGGTTTAGTTGTCCAGTGCCTTTCAGATATCTCCTGGCAAGATGATATTGCCTCAATTTGTATTTCGCGGATAACCTCTTCATATTTGCTATGGAAAAATGAGATTGGATCTGAAAAATAACTCAATATTGAAATGAGCAAAAATTTGAGTATGACTCTTTGTAGACTTAGACTGGAGCAGATGTCTACAGCCGTTGTCGAGAATAGGAGAAATGGCATCCCTAGGAATCACAGACTGTGCCCCTGCGAATGTGGAGTGGTCAAGGACATAGTCCATTATATCTTTTACTGTCCTCAGACCAAAAATCTTAACATCAGATACCTTCCCTCTAGACTGTGGAGTCGGCAGTATTTCACTTTGTGTGAAAAATTAACTTGGTTGCTTTCGCAAAGCAGCACAAGTATCTTGTTTAAAATTGGCAGTCTTCACCTTCAAGGCAGAAGCCATAAGGAGGAACAGTTTAGGGAATGTCTGTACTGGTATATTGGATGGAATTAGTTTTATATTTTCCCCTTTATTGGTTTTATATGTTACATTTGAATGATGGGTTTAATTTTGTATGATTGTGTCAGATAACGGCAGGAAGCCAATCTGTAATAAAGTTAATTCATGTTGAGGTTTTTTGAGTATATAAATAAAGTTTATTTATTTTAACTTAGAAATCACAGTGCTGAGCTAGGCAAGGAGGCGTCCTTGCTATTGGCTCCTGTGCTGGAGCTTTTCGGAGGGGCTCATCAGAAGCTGAGGCGTCTGAGGGCAGTTGGTGCCATTTGGATTTGTGGGTGCATTTCCTAGGGGAATGGGGCCGATCCCACTCATTTGAGATGGAACCCAAGAGGGAGATTAGGATCTTCGCTTGGAACTCTGAGACTATCTTCATTCACCAGGGTTAAGCTATGGTCATTTTGTGCCACGTCCATATGGCTATCAAGATCCTCCTGAGTCACAGGGTGTAAGTTAGTTTTGACTGGCTGTAGCAGCTGGAGAAGCTGAGAAGTGGATTGTCCTGTGCAGGCTGTGCCTGATTAATCAAATGCCCTGCATAGGCTTAGGCTGACTATGATGCCCAACTTCATGTCTGGGCTGCGCCAGAGTTAGCAATACGTCCTGTGCGGACTCAGGCTGCTCACGTTGCTCTGCACTCCTTGATTTAGAAGATTCACGTGGCTTAGACTTAGCTTTATAAAGGAGAGAGGCAGTAGTGGCTGGTGTGTTTTAAGGCTGGTGGGGCAGTGGGCAGGGACAACATTGGGCAGGGACAACGTAACAGTGGGAGGGGACAACCCTAAAATTGCACACTTGCATAATCACCTGCCATAAATGCTTCAGTTGATCCCTGCGAGGGAAAAGATACCCCACCCCATTTCAATTTTTTTTAAACGCTTGTTTAAAAGTGTGCCCAATGCTCTTTTTGTGCGGCAAATAGTTCAGTTGACTTATGATTGAAGTACAAGATTTCTTTTCTTTTTTTTTAATATATTTTTTATTTTAAGTACAAGATTTCTTTAATCCTCTCCTTTTTTACGGACAACATTGCCAGTGCATTTAGTCTTTTCTCTGACATTGTGTTTCTCAGGAAAGTTTTTATTCTCCCTAGAGGGGAGAATGATCGCTCAGATTCTACTATTGTCATTTGAGTGATCACAACAATTTGCAACAATTTCACTGTTTCTGCAAAGCAAACCTGCAGATTCTTGTCCAGAAGTGTGTGCAGCAATGTGGAAGCATCCTTCATATTTCTGAATTCTTCCCTCTCGTACAAGATAGAAAGTTCTATCCTCAGTCTCCCTTTCTGAAGCATTGGGTAGGCTTCCACTGCCTCAGTTAATGCTTACTCTGGAAAGGTCTGCTTGTGCGCTTCAAACAAAGTCCCCTGTAATAACATTGCACTCACCAGATAGTTAGTGAATGCAAAACATTCTCTGGAATGTGAAATTATGATGTGTCAGACTTCGACTGCAACTTGATCCAAGGCGTCTAAGGTTTTGCATCTGGGGAGCCGAGATTGTTCGGGTATCTCAGAGCACAGGTCTTTAATGGAGTCTTTGACTCTATTGATGCTCCTAATAAAGTCTGATGTACATCTTCGAATCGCTACTGAGTCCATGCCTCTTTTCTGGAGTTCACTGACGAGGATATCCACATGAGGCATTATTCTGTGGAATCGAAACAAGAAATAGAAGAACTCCTCATCTTCTTCCAGCATCTGAAGAAATCCCCATGCCTCACGAACAGCGCTGGTTTCAAAATTCCAAGATCTTATTTCCTGAAAACATTCAATGAGAGCCTCTTGACGTTCAAAGACCACATTCACTGTCCGGATGTTGAAGTTCCATTGCATTGTGGGTGCTCTGGGGAGCCTTCTTTTTATCACTGCATCCAGAACTTCAGTTCTTTTTGGATCTTCTTTTGGACTCCCCCATGCTGCCCACGCATCATATTTGCACCATCATAACTTTGTGCAATGAGTTTCTGCTTGTCCACATCCTCTGTAAAAACAGCATGTAGTTGCTGAAGCAAAGCTGCAGCAACAGTTTCAGCACGAGAGTCTGGCAGCTGCGTGAATCCATAGAAGCATACAACAGTTGAGCCATTGCCATCAATGTACTGATAAATAAGTACACTTTCAGTGTACACATCTGTGGTATCATCAGCTTGGATGGCCACAAATTCAGTGCTTTTCAACTGCTAGATAATAAAATCCCTAGCTACTGTAAGCATGCAGTCAAGCAGCTCATTCTGAATTGTTTTCGGAAGACCATTGAAGACTGTCATACTCTGCAAATGCTTCTCCATAGCAGAATCGATGGTAGTGACCAGGTTCACCAGGCCTCGAAACACCCCTGGATTCACGTATCCTTCCACTTCATCATGCCCTCACAGTGCTAACTCAAAAGCACCGCAGAACTGTATACAGTCAATTATTTTTCCAAGTATGTACCGGTTGTGTTCAACTTCCTGGTTATGCTTTCTTACAGACAGATGGTAGCCTTCATCTAGTCTGTGTGCACTGTTTGTGCTGCCTAACAATGCCAACCGCAGGCAGTTCTCAATGTGACTTCTGCATTCTTCATGTTTCTTGGTCTTTTCACTGAGATGCATTACGTCCATCACTCCTCTCTGTGTCCATGGCTTTTCACACACACACCACCCATACAACAAACAGGAAAAGCAGAACAATGAGTTTTTGGTAGCACTGCCACATTACCAGTCCTTTCACTCATACCATGCTCCGCTAAACCTCAGTGTATAATCTTTCCCTTCCTCTCGTGCAGCTTGTTCGATATGTAGGAAAGGACGATAGGACACTTGACAGCCACACCTAGTCTTGAGAAAGGAGTTGCGAGGAGTGCATCTACGGTGTTCATTTTTGGTAGCTGTCCTCAACCTCGCTGCTCTGCTCTTGTCCTGTAAAATCAATTGAAGGGGGGAGGATGTATTCAATATTCACATTACAAATACAGAAATGGCACAATTCAGAGCCCCAAAAGCAGAGTGCTCCAAGCAATGGGCCAGGCCAAAGCATGAACCAAACAATAAATCCAGGGAGAATGGGGGCTCAAGGAGGATATTTATTATTATTATTATTATTATTATTAGCATTAGCGTTTATATAGTGCAAGCGATGTACTGGCACTTTACAGAGAATAAGATAGACACGGTCCCTGCCCAAGAGCTTACGGGGGAGGGGAGACAGTGAAGGGGGAACAGAGGCAGAGACAAGGGATGCAACGATCATGAGGATGCGAGAACTCAGGTACACTTTCTTGGCTTGGTTACAGTACATTGGGAGTTTGCAGATAACAGGTGAGGGGGTAATCCTGGGTGGGGATGATTAGCAGGAGTTAGGAAGGGCAGAGTGGAAGAGGTGGGTTTCGAGGAGGGACTTGAAGGTACAAAGGGAGGGGTCAAGGTGGATGTGGGCATGGAGGGAGTTCCAGGCATGTGGGGCAGAGAGGGAGAAGGGACGAAGGTGGTTGGGGGAGCAGGGGAGGCATGGGAGGGAGAGGGAGGGGATGGAAGAGGAGCGGAGTGCTTGGACAGGGGTTCGGAGGGAAATCAAGGCAGAGAGGTGGGGGGAGCGAGGTTATGAAGGGCTTTGTAGGTGAAGATGAGGAGCTTGTGCAGAATACGCTCAGGAAGGGGGAGCCAGTGGGGAGAGGAGAGGAGAGGCTGCACATGGCCGTACTAAAAATATCCAACCACATCTTTCCTTCACATCAAGTTTAAAAAAACACAGGCAGTAAGATAGATACACCAGTCCAGTGCATGCTTGCTAAGTGAGGAGGATTTAAATGCATTGCAAACCATGCAGGATTAGTCCCACTAAACCACTGGGATTAAAACCCAAAGCCACAGCAGGGTACTTTTTACATCAGATTAAGGATTGAAAACATGCAAACAAATATGGGAGAATTTATCCCATTCAACTGTGACTAGGATTCAAACCCAAAACCACATCCTTCATTCACATCAAGTGTAAAACACTCCCAAAACACAGGCAGCAAGATAGGCACATCAGTCCAGTCCATGCTTGCTGAGTGTCAGTGGGGGGGTGGAAGACCGAGGAAAGGGAGAACTGCTCACGCACGCTGCTCACACACGGGGGGGCTCTGCTCACAGCAAGCGGGGTAATCAGGCCCGTCAGGATAGTATGTGGGCCTTCCCACGTGCTTTCGCACCAGGGATCCAGGCCCCTATCATCATAGGGCGCAGAGCTATAGCATGGGAAGGGGATCCTCACGCACCCAAAACTCTCAGACAACGGGGAAATGGAACATCTGTGAGGAATAGTGCAGGGATCCAGGGGTTTAGGGCCCAGGTGCAAAGGGGAGGACCAAGGGGCTATCACACCACAAGGAAGGAAGGGCAAGGCCCAGGGGAAGGGGAAGGGGAGAGACACGTGCACGCAAGCTCACTCAGTCCCACAAGCACTGTATAGGAAAAGGGGAGGGGGAGGTAACTACCATACACAGTCACACTGGGAGTCCACTCTCCAATCCACAATAACCACGGAGGGGAAGGGATACGGGTAGTAAAGGGATACTGCAGGGGGAGGGGAGGCAAAATGCACCAACACAAACACAATCCAAATCCAAAACACTTAGCTTTCAGACAGAAGGGGCCAGTCTCTCCAGGACTCAGAAGCTTTTTTCACCGGCGCTGGATGCTTCACTGCGCCGGCATTTGTAGTACAAGCCCCGCCCCCTGCATGCACCTGGAGGCGTGCGGAGCGACGCAGCAGTGAGCAGGGCCCTGGCATGTCACAGGAGGGCCCGGGCAGACCCGCCGCATCAGGGTTTGCGTCGGGACATGCAGGAGAAGGTGGGGGCGTTAATGGTGCTGGACCTAGTGCCTCGTTNGTTTGCCCTCAGGCGGCCATGTCTGTGTCCCGCCCCTGCCTGGTGGGTTCTGGGTGTTTTGACCACGGCTGGGAATCAGCGTCACATCTGTTGCACTGGCCCGGGCCGTGATCTGGCGGCTCGATTCCCAGCCGTGGTCCCGGTCCCGTCACGTCTGTTTGCAGCTTTTATTCGTCCCGGGAGGTGGTTGTTTTGTTCACCCCCGTCGGGAATCCACTGTGGTGAATCGGCCGCCCGTAACGTCTGAAAATACCCTTCATCACAAGGGTAGGAAATTCTGGAAGAGAACCAACCAAAAACACTGTGTTTCCAAGGGGAAATAGGGTTGACCACCCTTACAAAATAAAGGGAGGCAGAAATTGGAGGCCCAAGTGCAAATTCCAGCTGAGAAAGGTATGGCTCTTACTGCCTTGGGAAGAAATCCTAGGAAATTGCCTTTTTACTCACCTGGTAAAGATACTGGGCTTAATTCTCCATGTGTTTGCATTTAGTGTATCATATACCCAGGCTCCTCCCAGACCCCCTTCCCCACCATTGCTGTTAGGCAGGAGAGAGGAGTGGCCGTGCTCCTCCCAAACCCCCCTCCTCTGAAATCAGCTTTTAAGCAGGGGAGGAGTTTCAGCTGTTCTCCCAGCCACTACGATCACCTGTATGCAGTTCAAGAAGCCCCTGCCTGCACGTTAACGCCCCACCTGTTCCCAGCACACACACTCACCTGCTCCCAGCACTCCCACAAGTTAATGCCTCCTAGACCACCAGCCCCAGGCTGCACAACCTGCCTTTCAAGCTCCTGGGGTCTGGGATTGGGCACCAATCTTCACTGTTGCCTGCTGACATTGGAGCAGCTTCCCTCTGTTGGGCAGCTGAGGCCAGTGCACATGCATGGCGTTATGAACTCTCCCATTGACTAATATGGGAAATTAACTCCACATGCGTGACGTTATGAAAGTTAAGAACTCTCCACTGAGTAATTGACCTTTTGTGTCTGTGTTGGCACTCTTCTTCCTATCAAATAATGCCCCCACTCGTTATCTTGTCTTATCTAACCCCACCCTTTCCTGCCTCTTTATATCCTGCCCTGCATTTGCTCAGTTTATATATATTTTGACCAGCTACACTACTGGGACCAACACGGCAACCACACAGTCTCTCTTGACTAATATAGGAAATTCAAAGATTTATAATTTTAAAACTACCAGATGGATTTTGAAAAATAAAAAAGGCACGCACTGGAATGCATGCTTGAATTTTCTAATTTCTATCACCACTACACCTTACCCAAAAAATCTTAAATTTCACTTTCTTGCCAATACTAAGTGTCTAAAACAGGCAGAAAAGGCGATTTGTACTCTGATTTTTCAAATTGGTGTCATGTTTTGGGTTTTCATCCTATATGCATGGAATTTGGTTGGATTGTACCCTTCACCCAAGCAATCCTCTCTTCCAAATATTGGACATAGAATAAATAGCATAAATGATGCTGATTCTACTCTCATACATTGCTGCTGGGAATGTGCAGAAATAAATCAGTTTTGGAGGTGGCTATGGTCACAGTTAGAAAAAGTGATGGGAGAGAGGATACCCTTTCTTCCCCAAACTACATTATTAGGTATTTTCCCTGATACTCAATTGAGGAAGGATAAGAGGATGTCTTGTCAAATCCTATTCCTAGATGCAATTCATACAATAGTATCCAATTGGAAAACTCCTCATGGTCCACTTTACAACAGATGGATACAGAGTTCTAGCTACTGTGGACACCAAGTTGGAATACCATCACTGAGACAGTAGACCTAAATTGACCTTATGGCACAATATGTATCATGGACATATGAAGTTCTTGAGAACTGGCTCACTTGAAATTACCCCTGAAACTTACTCTGCAATTGATGCAGTACCTTATTCTACTGCAAACTTGGTCAACCCTGGACTATTAATTAATTACATAAAGATTATTAGATTGTTCTTTCCTTTGTTTTGTTTTGTTTTTTGTTTTTCTCTGTGATTATGATTTATACTCCTTTATTTCTTCTTTACTAGTTGTTTGTGATATACAGGTTGTAGACAGGTAAGTCTAAATGTATGTCAGCAAAAAAAATAATTGATGTACACTGTCACAGTTTGGAAGCTTTGTTATGCTGACAAATTCTGAATAAAATATTTTGGGGGAGAAATGGTGCTGATTCTGTAAGCAATAGAATGTTCATGCAGCTGTATAATTTTCATTATCTGAACAGACAACCATGACTCACTCTTAGGATCCACTCAAATGTCAGCAATCACCACCCCTGTATCACACTAATCCTGGAATATTCTTACACCAGTATCTGTTTCTTGGTCATCACAGTCAACGTAGACAATGGCACCCTACAAACAGCAATATACAGGAAACTTACAGACCATCATACTTAACTCCGTTGATCTAGCAACCATCCAAGACTTAAAAATTGGTTCTTTACAGCAAGCACTTAGACACCACAGAATCTGCTCTGAAAAGCAGACTTGTGATGCACACCTTATCACTAAAAACTGCTTAAGTTATTAAACAGAGAAGTAGACCGCATAATAGAACAAGCTGCCTAAATTCCTTGAGAGAACCTGATATGATACAGAAAGAAGGAACCCTTCAACTGCCACACCTCTGTGTGTCATGTACCACCCCACATTGCAACTTATACATGGCATCATCAAACAGACACAACTTATACTTGTTGGAGATAAGACCCAAGAGAAATCTTTCCTGAACCACCTCTTCTGGCCTTCAAACAACCCCTCAACCTCTCACGACTGATTATTGGGAGTGGACGCCCCAACCGCCACAGGATCACCCCCTTGCCAGAACAACAGATGCAAAACTTGCCAGCATTTCTTCCACAACCATTATCAACACACACACCCCAGCAGAAGCCATTCAAAATACAAGGAATCTCCTCCTGCAAATTCAAAAACATAGTGTACTCTATTCAGTGCATGAAATGTCCCCTTGGAAACTATGCTGGTGAAGTCCTGTAACCCTTACACCAATGAATGAACTTGCATAGAAATATATGATCATGGACAAAAACAAGGACTCTACAGTGGGCGGTCACTTCTCCCAGAATGGCCACTCCACCTCTGATCTTTCTGTCCTTGTCCTCAAAGGAAACTTATACAACACCTTTAAGAATTGGCCCCGGGCTGAAATTCATAACTTTATTAGATACCAGAAATAACTCAGCCAAGACCTCAGCTTCTCAAGCCATTATGCAAATTTGTAAGCTATATACTCAACCTTTGTGTTACTGCTGTGAACTCAGTTCCTTTAATTGATAATTCCCTTTAACGGAGAAGCGATTTCCCACTTACCACTACCCATATATTTGCTTTAGCCTCATCCTTTCTCAGTATTTACTACCACTGGGTGCTTTCAGATGAAACAGGTCCCACCACAGCCATGGTGCACTCTGGATTGGACTTAACCAGGCCGCCAAAGAAGCGTTATATATCACCCACCCCCAAGGAGGAGGTGGGTGATACATGGATGCGTGTCTGCATGCTGCATGCAGTGTCCCCCATGCTGCGTGCAGCATACCCTCAACTGACGGGCAGCCAATGAGGGCTGCCATGGCGCCCCACCCCCCACTGCCATTCCAGACCGGGTTGAGTGAAGCGGGCTATCAGACAAGATAGTAGGGATGTGTGAACGCAGTTCGGCGTTCGGGCCAGACTCGGCCTGTTCGGACGACCGAACTGAACGCTCAATCGACCGAACAGTTCGGAAAAGTTTGGATGAGTTCGGGGATGGGGAAAACGTGACTGGAAGGTGGGGAAAAGGTGACTGGAAGTGGGAGGCAGCTGAGGAGCAGACTTCCTGGCACTAGGGGTGGAGACCAGGGGTGGTTTCAAGGTCAAATGATACCGATACTGGAAAAAAAAATTGAATTCCCTTTTGGTATCGATAGCGCTATTTTCGGCTGTTCAGCTGAACCAAACTCCGCGGAACCGAACAGCCGAACCTGAACTCGGGTTTCGGACCGAACATCCGAACTGCGTTCTGTTCACCTATCCCTACAAAATAGCCTGCTTTACTCTGGATCCACTGGCTGGCTCCTGACTGTAGTGGAGCTTAGCCCAGGCTGTCATTTGGGGATTTCCCCAAGTGACAGCCTGAGCTAAACTCCCCCACAGTCAGGAGCCAGACCATGGTAACATCTAGTGGCCATTTTTAAACATGATGCTGGTGTTACGCTGGGATCGAGATCGCTTATAAATCAAGGATACCAGTATACAGGTACAACTCTATTTTATTTGGTATCAACACTCCAGAAAACCAGGCTTGGCAGTTTACAAATTAAACACACACTTATCCTATACTACACTATACTATTTATTTCAATATTCTTCTACCCCGCACCCTCCTGCTCACAGAGCAGCTCGGGACAGCTCACAGCACCCACAACTGACAATAATAAGAATTAAAATACTCATATAATACACTTAATATACAGTTTAAAATCCATTAAAATACTAAAAATATACTAAAAGGGCAACAAACCCACCCCCCTCCCCAAACCCACTCCACCCTACCCGTCTCCCATAAAAGGTATCTTAAGCATCCGAGGCACCAATGGAGTTGTGCTGGCTGTGTCAGAAGAAGCGGAGAGGGGGCCCATGGCGGCAAGGGAATTGAAGCTGCTAGCGAGCGGCGAAGTGGTGTTCTTTGTGTGTATGAGTCAGAAAGGAACCAAAACCATGGGACTCGCAGCATAAGCTTGTGGAACCTAGCCTGTGGTCAAGGTTTCATCTGCTGAGTCAGTTCTTATATACCTTTCAGGGGCTGTTGTTCTCATGGGAAAGGATGAGATGGTAAGGCTCATCTGCACAACACGAGGGTCTTGTCTCATCTGGGCGGAAGGCTCATCTGCATTGTTACCTTGCGAGGAGTTCTTGTTCCTGCCCTGAGATCATCTTATCAGTACAAGTTAGTACTGGGTGTTTATCAGTCAGGCCAGTTTTGACTGACACTGGTCCTGGGAGCCCTCCTGCTGCATCTGCAGCTCTTGTTTAGCATTTGATAGCGGTTTACTATAATTTCTCTTTGTTTTCAGATGTCGGTTGTAGTGACAGTTTAATCCTTCTGTCCGGCTTAATTCAGAGTGCAAAATGAGAGGCCCCCTTTACTTCGAGAGATTATTTTAAGTCCTTTGGCCAGCTTATTTTTTCATGTTCTATAGTGTCCTTTTGGGCCTCGGACAGGCCTATGTCCTAACTGTGACTACTGGTATTAATATCTAAAATTTCTATTCCTAACACTGGCACCCAGATTAATCTGTGCTAAAGCAGATTAATCCGTGCCAGCATCACGTCTGAAAACACCTTTTGTCTCTTATATCAATATACTTTAAAACTTTTTGTGGCTTTGTTTTTAAACATCTGGCATCTCTTCCCCCCCTACCCCGTTTACTACCCCCTTCCTAGTTACTCTGACCTACTCACTCCCACATAAACATGCCTCCTCGTATCTGTCCTGCATTTGCTGAGTTTATATATTTCTAACTTGTTACACTACATGCTTGAGAAAGGGTCCTGTGTGGCCTGAAAGCTTGCATACTCTCACCAACAGAAGTTGGCCCAATAAAAATGATCATTAGAAATACTATGGGTGTTTTTAGATGGACCCGGGGTTGACTGGTGGGTTTAAATGGAGGTGGCTGTGGCCCACAGTCCAGCCACACAACAACAGTCCCCTCCCCTGCAGCATAAAGCTGTGGGTGGATTGCCAGGTTCTCTAGGCTGCTGCCAGCAGTGTCAATCCTGGGTGGAAGCGAAGCTGCAGTGGCCCATCTGCGAGAAGACGGACTTGCGCTTCGCCCCCAGCCGGTGCTCTGGTTTTGGGGAGCCCACTCTGCTTGTGGTGCTTGGGATGTTCTGGAGTACTGCATGTGTCTGCTCCGATCCTGTTCCACCTAAACCCAGGCCTTTACATGGATGGACCACCTGTGGGCNCAGCCACCCAGCTTCAGAGGCAGCCACACGTGCTGCTTACAGTTTGCATGAGGTCTGGGACTCCCAGTTCCAGCCTCCTCCCCTCAGAATTGAGCACTCTGACAGTCACTCACACCCTTGCCATTTTTTTCTGACCCTAATTGGCCAGGGCGATGCTTCTGTTGCCCAAAAATTGATTATTCTTTTTTGCTGGAGGATTCCTAAAGGAATCCTCAAAGCGCCTCTCTGCCTGCCTGCCCCAAAATGCAAGTGAGCATGTGCGAGGGGAAAAAAATCAGGGCAATAGCACTATCGCCCTCTCGCACATGCTCACATTTGCCTCCTGTCTCCATCCAGTCCCAAGGGCCCAATTCAGAACACACATTTGGGTGTCTGGGGTGCGCAGCTGCAGGTTCCTCAGAGTTGCTCCACTCCCAGCCGGCTTCCACGTTGGCTCACTGTGCTTCTCCTGGCTTCTGCCCCCTACACAGCGAGCCACCCGCCCACCAGGCATGATTCTACAGACTGGACCAGCCCCCTGCCAAAGCCTCCTCCCTGCATGCATGCGGATGCACATGGTTGCACGCTGTCCCCCTGGGAGGGGAGTTTCCTCCTCACCTCAACGCACGGGGGAGAGGCGGCTGGGGAGGCTGTCACGCAGAGCTGCGCTGCCTGTGCCCTGCCCCTCTCTGACAGTCACAGAACACGGACAGTGATTTATTCATTCAGCCAGCCAGCCACCGCCCCGCCCAGGAAGGAGGAGGTAGGCGCAGCCACAGGGCAGAGTACACCACCATGCTCGGAGCAGTCAAGGGAGCAGCGCGACTGTGCAGCCCGGGGTTTTTAATTCTTTTGCTGCAGCTACAAGCACAGCAGTCAGCAGCACTGTGAAGCCAGCAGTAAGAGAGGATGAGGCAGTGGCGCAGCAGGGGAGAGGGAACTGGGAAGTTAGTGACCTGACCTGGGAGCCCACACACACACACGCACACACCCGCTGGGAAGTCAGCGCAGGGTATTTTTTGGGCAGAGCACCTGTGGGGTACCACCCAACAGTCCATACAATAGAACCGCCACTAGGAGAGGTCTTGTCTCTTGGGGCTCCAGGGCTTTCTGTATGAGGAATTCTTGGAGCTGTCTATGGCAGTCATTTACAGCCGATTAGAGAGGGTGTTACATGTGGCACAACCTATGCATAGGAGGCAGCAGTCATGCTGATCTGAGACCAGTAAGACAGTGGAGTAGGAGGAGCGCTGCTTGAATGTCGACCGTTTTATCAGGGGGAGGCCGTACTCCGGTGGCAGGAAAACAAGTTGCTATAGCTGTCTACACAATAAAACTATTTACTAAATACAAACTTGAAAATCTCATCTATCTCTATACGCACTAGTAGAACTAGAACTTAACTAAAGAACTGCTAATATATATATATATAAAAATCTTAGGTGAGAGCAAGCTGTTCCTACTGCCAGATCAGTAAAAGAAACTGGTGGGTAAGCTCCGCCCCCTCCTCTTATACTCCCTGCTTTGCGTGAGAGGACTGGGGAGTGAGAGGGAAAGGCAAGAGCATTAACCTTCCAGAACCTTCTCTAACTGGAAGACTAAAGGACTACTCTTAGAGACAAGCAACCTGATGCCACACGTGATCCTATAGGTAAGAATGCACGGAGCCATGTCAAAGAATTTCCCCTTTTTGAAAGAAGAATGCACCAAATGACACCCTCCCCAGCTCTCCAACACTCATGACCCAAAGTGCACCCCCCCCATTCCAGCTCCCCAGCCCTACCCCTACACACCAAGTGGGAAATTCAAAATGAATTTCAAAGGGAGATGGAAAACATGCCTCATTTGCTCTGTTTGGAAGGCATGATGCAGCTTGCCTGGGTTGCTGTTCTTTAAAAATATTATTTTAAGTAGTCTCTTATGTGCCAGTTATTCACAGTACAGTGCCCTTATTTAAAAAGTGAGTTGAAGGACTCAGTTAAGTTTTAGGCATTTGTTTGTAATGGGTGGCATAGACACTGTGGCAGGGGGTCTTCCCAGGGTCTCACTAGGGTGCAGGGGTGTCATCTGGGGAATCCGCAAAACACCCTGGCCACATAACTCACCAGCAAGTACCAATCCTACCTGGGTAAGTCCTATATTTCAGGGCATCACATAGTGAGGTCCCTGGTCCTGGCCTCCAGCCACCCCTACAGCCAGGCCTACACCACAAGTAGTACAAGAGTTTAAGTAGATCAAGCTAAAGCCCCTCTCAGTTCCAGGACCCCTACGGTCAATAATAGTAGTAATAATCTTTATTAATGGTGTAACCACATGGTTATTGCCAGTCTAAAGTATCATTTATAAAAACAAAAATCTGAATTCTTACCCAGAATTGTACAATAATTATAACAAACCATACAAATAATAACACACATAACAATCATTTATCACAATCCATGGCCTTATGAATCAGCCAGTAGCTGCACCTCTAACTCCATTGGCCCATCCATGAAAGCAGGTGCCACCCTGCCAAACTCCCTTCCACTCTTAATCTTAAGCATCACCCAGCCACCTTAAGGCTCCATTGGTATTCATAAGACCGGTAAACAGAGTGCCCATTCCCTATTTCTCAGCCTAGATCTTTACGTTGGGACTGATTTTAAGCTACGCTCAGGATCTCAGCCGGCTAGATCCATGCTCAATTAACCAATAAAATAAAGCAATTAATTCTGCAGGATTGCTGTTCCTTATCCTAAGCTAGCACTTATCTGCCAGCTTGAATCTGACCGACTTTGCTCTAGCCTCCAGCATTAAGGATAATATATTAGCTATTTTTCGCACTTGCTCCGCATTTTTTCTAGATAACAAGTATTGAAGGATATATGTGCCTGGCCAAAACTTTTTCCCTCCCAGCATCTTATTCAACCAATTAGTCCTCCCTGATTCCATAAACTGGCATTCCAAGATTATATGGTGCAAATCATCAGTCCTTTCTAGGCCGCAGGGGCACTTACGCAGGTCCCCTGGGGTCTGACTATATTGCCCCTCAAGTACTTTTGAGGGCACTAATTGAAGTCGGCAGAGTGTATATGCCTTCCTGGATTTGAATTTGCGGAGGCTAATCAGATAGTTCCCTGCCCCACTTCTCCTTCAACCTAGGGTAAAGTGGAGCCACTTTGTTGGACAATGACACTACGAACTGCTCTTGCCCAGCTTTATGTTCCAGTCTTTGCATTATGTTCCCTCTGACACGAGCAGGTATAAACTGGCTTAATAATAAATATCTGTACCCTAGATCACTGAGAAGCACAGACAGATCCTTTCTCCAACTGAACTCTGAGTCAACACTCATTGTCTCCAGCCAGCATATTTTAGGTAGGGTATCCTCATCCATATCTATTAACCTGAACCAGTATCTGAGTAACCTCCCTTGGGCTTTAGTTCTGACTGGGAAGATTTCAAATTTGGCTCGCATCAAAGCGATTGGAGTAGCCTTTGGAGTGCCTAGCAGGGCTCTCATAAGCAAATTCTGGAAGCCGTCCAGGCTCAAATTCCTCTGGCCACGCCAAATCTTGGCACCATATATAGCCTTGGGAATCAGTTTATGATCCCTAGGGTCAATATAGTCCATACAGTTCTGGATGTGGCCCAAGCCAGACAGAGCTTTCTCCCAGTAACTCCTCCAGAGGGTAGCTATCCATCTAACTGATGGTCTTCAGGCAGGTGTCCTGCTGGGTTGGGGCAAGCCCATACGGAGAGCTCCTTCACCTACAGCCACACAGGCTGGAATGAGCTTAGCCCTTATAAAGGGCTCGGCTATGCTCAGTCTGTCCTTCTCACTGAGCATGTCTGAGGACTTAGATTCATGAGCAGTTGGAAAGCTCCATCTGAGCATGCTCCTTGACTTTGCCTCTGGAACACTTAGTAAACCCCACTGGCCATGCGCCAAAGTCTTTCATTATATACATAGCTGCACAGGCAGCTTGGTTAAACAGGCTCCCTTAGGCTTATTGGAGCCACNGGGGCAGAACAGGAGCATAGCAAGTGTCCATCTAAAGACACCCTTTGTCTCCGTTATTGTGGTGGAAGTTTGATAATAAAGTAGTGATGTGTAAAATGATGTAGCGATGGCTGCTTGAGACTATCTCTGAAACGGGAATTACCCCCCCCATCTCAATAGGTGTCAACTCAGATCTAGAGAGAACATCATCGTTCAACACTGTTCTACTGCGGATCACTTTAGGAACATGTTAATGTGCTTTTACAACAATTCCACACTTCCTCCTCAGTTGCAAAAAGTCACAGCTACATCCTACCCAGCAGTCAAACCTTCAGTTTACCCCACATAACAAATTCTATGGTGCAGTGACTTGGCACATTGCAGTTGAGCTTTTGGAATAATCATAAACTTAAACTTAATCCTTCCAGAGTGATTTGCCTTTAGATCTGTTTTACATTAAAAGAAAAAGTTCTTCTAGTAGGGATCATTATAGAGAGGGTGATGATAAGAAGGGTTTGTTCTAGTGAAACTATGCTGCATTTACATTTGAATTATGCTGAGCACTTCTGTGCTGAGGAAGTATCCTCCATGCTGTATGAGTGAGGTAACTGACAAGTTCAGAGATGTGCCCAAGGCCACCAGTGGAACTGGGCACAAGGTCAAGAGTTCAAATTCAAAAATTGTGGTAAGCTGAAAGTGTGATTTCTTCCATATGTAAATTTTCTGTGTAAAAACAATAAATAGGGCTTTGCTACTGTGTGGTGGATTCTCCAATATCAAGATATTATTCCTTTACCGGAAGTAGCCTTGAACCCATCTCCTTCCAATGTTCTTTCCTAAGCTCTACCACCAGAGATAGAGCTACCACAACTATGCAAGTTGTTTCTTTTTAATTCAGTCATGGAGAATAATTTGGTATATTGCTCACATAAAGGTGTGATTTCTTGCATATCTACATTTTCTTTCTAAAATCTCAACATGGGCATACACCTCCTCCCTTCCCCCCCCCCCCCCGGGGTGTGGTGGATTCTCTGATGTCTACCAAATTGAACAACTGCTGGTCCCCCTTTTTACTTAAGTCATGGAGATGGGCAATGCATATTGGTCATGTAAAGAACTAAGATTAGAGCCTTCAAAGGACACTTACAAGTGTGGCTCAGCAGTTCTGCTTTGGGACAGCTATGCCAAAGGTCCTAGATTCTAATCCGCACCATGTCTGGCAAATTGTCTGACAGTTGGCTTCTAACATAAGTGGGGATTTATTTACACACACACACACACGGTTACCCACGTCTGCAAATGGTAGTTTGTGTAGCACATATTCAAACTTGGGCCCATTTTCTGGCCTGAGCAGAGTTCTGGCTTCATGCAGGTCTAGCAGGGCTCTTGAGAGGCCAGCTTTAATGCTCATTGAAAATGAAGGCAGACTGTACTGATTAGAGTAGGTGAGGTAAATGGTCCCTCAAATCTCTAGAGGACTTTGGTCTGAAATGATCATGCTCTTCACTACTGATATCAAACATTTGTACCTGTACACTCAGAAGACCACACTGTATTTTCCTGCTATCTCCAAGGATTACTTCTGATCTTTCATAGATGCACTGTGTTGTCCCTGGATCCTGATCACTTATACCCCTGTCTTAGGTGAGGAAAAGGACTATAAAAAATGGCTGGCCCATTCTAGTAATCCCAGTGACCATGCTGACGGGTGCATACTCGGTTACAAGGAACAGTACCTGCGCCTTCAAAAGTCATCTGTCTGTCGGAATGGCCGAGACTACGTGGTGACCAAGCAGCCATCTGTGTGCACCTGTACCCTAGAGGACTTTCTCTGGTATGGTTGGGGAGTTGCCCCCTTCTCCTTGCCCATAGAGTTACAGAATAGCCAGGATAGTTCTGAGCTCCTCGGGAATGCCATTGGGCCACTTTACTGACTTCTTAACTTCTTCCTTTCATGTGGGGTGGATTTCTGGTAGGGCTATCAACTAATTAAAATATTAAATTAATTAGTTAAAAGTAGGGCTGCAACTCAATTAAAGAAATCTTAGTTGATTAATCTGTAGCATTTTAGTCAATTAATTGATTAATCACGTAAAGGTTGTATATGATTTACATAATTTGCATACATTTCCCCAAAGTGAAACATTCACCAGAAATTGTGGTCAGATTGTTAGACATGTTTAATGAATATGTTAACGTGTTTAATGAACATTAAAGAGCAGAATAAGTGAACAAACATTTAATAAACATTAAACAACAGAAAAAGTGAAAAACAAACAAAAAATTGCCTTCCTTCTTTGGGTTCCTTACAAGACTGAGCAACATTGTAAAAGTGCTGTTCCATCTAGTGTCAATAACCTGCTTCAGTTTGCTGTCACCTAGTCCAAGTTCTTTTTGTTTTGCTAAGCGTAGAGTTTCTTTATATGTGCTATGCTTGAAGTGATCAATAATTTTGCGACACTTGCTAAGTTGTTCGTCAGTAGTGGCAACAAAAAGAGTCTTGTTTATGCTCTTTTTCAATATGAGCAACATATCTCACATTTTCAAAATTGGATTTCTCAGCCCCCAGAACAACATTTCTTGCATTATCTGTGCATATCGCTACAACTTTCTCACTGATCTCCGACTCCGATTAATCGGGGGGGGGGACAATTAATTGAGTGATCACCCATTAATCGATTAATTGGGTTGATTACTCGATTAAAGGTTGCAGCCCTAGTTAAAAGAAGCACCGTTAATTAATCAATACAGTTCTACAATACTGCAGAATCTCAATATAACTGAAAGTTTGATGTTCTTGGGTGGTAAAAAGTACAAGGGAATAGGAGGCTTCTTGAGAGGTGGGGAATCAATCAGGCTGGAGAAAGGGTACTCGGATGCCCCGAGAGCTGGGAATGGGGAATCCTGTGGGAGGGGTCTGGCCAGGGTTGGGAGAGCAGGGTTGGGTTGGGAGAGCAGACCTTCAGGTGCTGGTGTTAGGAAACTGCTACTAGGAACCAGGTCACAAGAGGAATTGTACCTGGCAGAGGCCCTTCACTTGGCAATGAGGCACTTCCACTGCCATTCTTCAGCATCTGGTGCAGTGTACATGAATTGGCACCACTATTTCAGTCTGCAATCAGCACATTATTGGGGCTGCTTAATCAGTCAATGTTTTCAGTCAGGACAATTACAGCTGGCCTGGAGCCCATGTATTCAAGCTGCCTGCCTAGGAATTGGTATTGACACTCAAGCTACTTTCTTTCATTTTGTTGTCCCATGTGCATGAATCATTTGGCCATGTAGGGTGTGTCGTAGCTCAATTATTGACCACCAAACTAGGGTTTGTGCCCGTTTCAGGAAGATATCATTGATGACCCAGAACAGTAGTTCCCAATTTTTTTCAGGCTGTGACGCCATTGAGAGACAGGAGATCCTTGTAACTCCAAGCTTTGGAAATTTGAATAGCCCAATCTTGTTAGAATCCTGTTTAGCAATGTGACAACCACACTTGTCGTCCCACCCCTCTAGTTTGTTAACCCCTGATCCAAGGAAGGCAAGGCAATATTCAGTCACACCAATATTGTGCTAATGCTGCAATCAGGAGTTGGGGGAAAATTCCTACCTAGTCACTGACTTCTCTGAGGTATGTCTGTCCTGACAGATAGCACTTAGCTATTAAGGCCAGCAAGGTCTGTATAAGTTTCGGCCTATATTCAGTTGTCCTGAAGACTGGTAGTTGGGACTTGTCCCTTGGAGAAATTGAGTGTCGCTCATACCTGTTCCTCTGTCTTTGGATATTGTGTTGCAGTGATTTTGGCTATTTCCGGCCAGAAAACCAGTCTATCTGCGTGGAACAGCCGGAGCTGAAAGGCCATGACCTGGAGTTTTGTCTGTATGGAAAGCAAGAGCTTTTGAAGACCAGTGGGTAATGTAGATAATAAACTCCCTTCTGATCTATTGGCATCTGTGCACAGAATGGTTCCCCTTAGCAAATGATGCTAGGTGGGGATAGTTTGGTGCTAGCTGAGAAGCCATAATTCTGCTGTGATCAGGAATGCTGGAGGTTAACCAGGCCACATGCTGGTGCTGGGACCAGTATGGAAGAAACTGTCTTGGGAGCAGAAGAGTGGGTGTTAGGAGACCTGACTTAGCACCGAGGCGTTTCCAGGGGCTCCCTTTTAGACAAGTAGTTTCCTGGTCTGCGTAGTGGTGGATGGAATGGGGGTGTATGCTCTTCTAATGAAGTACCTATCTCTGTGTATAAGCTCTGTGTAAGCATTATTGTTGACTCCTATTTACCCACACTGTAGGGCTGCCCATGGTGATGGTTCAGAGACTGCAGCTGGTGCAGAATGTGGCGGCCTGTCTCCTTATGGGGACAGGCCGCCGGGAACATATTACACAGGTGCACCATTCTCTGCACTGGCTGCCTATAGTCTTCTAGCCCCGATTCAGGGTGCTGGTTCTTAACTATAAAGCCCTATACGGATTGGGCCCCATAAATCTGCGGGATCTCCTTCCTCCCCATGCTCTGGATCAACCCCTGCAGTCAACCAGGAGCGCCCTTCTCAAAGTCTCCCCGGTATCCCGGGGGGCAACTGTGGAGAGGGCGTTCTCGGCGTCCACATCGAGGCTGTGTAACTCCCTCCTGGCAGAGGCCTGGGTGGCCCCAGACCTCTCCTCTTTTTGATGTCCATGCAAGACCTAGCTGTTCTGCCAGGCCTTTGACGAGGGAGATGGGTGAGGGTGGGGTTTTATTTTTATGTGGGGTAGTAAGGGTGTGCGGTTTTTCCCTCCCTCTTTTCCCAGGGGGAATGTCCCCTTTCCCCTCTTTCCTCCCTTTTTAGATGTTTTATGTTTGTGTATTTTTATATTTTTATACATTGTAAGCAGCCCCGAGCTGCCTTTTGGCAAGAGGGGCGGGATATTAAATATTTTAATAAATAAATATTTGGGCAGGACATGGTGCTCTGCTGTGTTCCCTGGTTACTGCCTTCTTCTGGGGACCGGTGTTTGATTTGACATAAATGTGCCTGCTTGAGGACCAGTCCTGATGCCTTTATGGGGGTGGAGCAAGAGAGCCAGACTGTCATGTAACTAATGCCATGGAAGCCATAATTCACCAAGGAGGTGGAGCTGGTGAAAGGAGTGGTGTCACTCAGCAGATGCTGAGGTTGCCTTTCCCCAGCAGTGGTTGATTGCTGGTCTGGGAAAATCCCTTGCCTTCTGCCAAATTACAGATATCGTAAGATTCCAGGAGACAAATGCCATGCTGGGAAGAGTCCAAGTCGCGAGGAGACTGATCTGAAAAGGAAATGCACAAACAACTTCTTGAATCGAAACCACCTGGTAGGTAAATGTAAACTCAGGCCAAGTAGGGAGGAGGGGCACAGAGCTGTTGGTTACCTCCAAAGTGAAGACAAAATAGACTGGACAACTCTGGATTATGACAAGGGTTGTTAAGTTTTGGGATGTGATTGTTCGGAGGATCCACCCCCAAAAGACAGGCTAGCAAAGACCCTCTAGTTCATGTTGTGAGTTAGAGCTGAGATGGGTAGCACATTTACTACCAACAGGTAAATCCCAAAATTGCAGGAATTGCCTGCAGTTAACATACTCTTCCCAAGCCCCCATTAATCTGGCAGTGGTGGGTGGGCTCTGGGAGTGGTATGGGGGACCTGGATTCAGAGGCTGAACCCAGGTAGAAGCCCCACTCCCCTTTCACTGCCCCTGAGCACCTGTCCCTGGAGATCCACACACACACATTGGCTAAAGTCAGGTAATTGGCAAGGAGGTTTGAAAGTGAGCATCCAAGAGGCACCATGCAAGCAATCCATAATGTCCACCTCATCTCTGACGACAAATGGATTTGAAAGGTTTACCCAGGTGCTCGTTTCAGCTCTAGTGTGGGTAATTCAGTAATGAGCAAGCTTCCCTAACCTTTGGGGTCAGATCCCTAAGCCAGGGATGTCCATAAAATACTAGGGCTGAAACAAAGTCTTCAGAAAANGATGTTACTCATGATAATCTTCACCAGTTTCAAATAGTATTCCTATAGGATCTTCCAGTTTCAGTTGGATAAATTTCAAAGCTTGGTTTTCAGAAGCAGCTGCTATGTTCCACCCAAGAGGTAGCCATACTTCAATACTGGATGAATTGAGATCCTTTGGAAAACACTTTGAGGTCATTGGTTCTGGAGGGAACCTTTATAGAATTGCCAGTAATTGAAAAGATCTTTGTTCTAATTGTGTGTATGCAACTTCAGCAAACATTCCTCTTCTGTTTCTTCAGGCTGCCTCGTCCAGCTCCACTGCAATTATCCTGGCTGTTATAGGATTGATGCTTGTCACCATTGTAGCTGGAGTCCTCCTCATTAAGAAATACGTCTGCGGGGGCAGGTGAGACTTGAAGAAATTGCAGGGTGGGTGGAACTGGAAAGCAGTTAATCTGGATGGAAAGTTAGCCTTCAAATAAACCATCTCATTTCAGCTGTGAATTCTTTTCCTTGTTGGGCTATACAGTGGGCATTTCCAGATGTAATGATAAACATTGCATGTTGAATTTTGGTTGCATGCACCAATATTTGTGTCTTTACATGTTTGCATGATAGACTTTCCCCACCAGTTCTTTCCCAGGAGCTATCCCTGGATGGAACACACCAAGTTGGCACATACTGAAGTATGGATTGTGCACTTACCTCACAATGCATTGTGGGCATGAGCACACTTAGCTGTCTGGGATGTAGAAGTTCCAGTTGATTTACACCTTTGCTCTGCAAGTGTGTACTGCACTTTTGTACCATGCCATTTAATCTACCCCTTGTGGCAATCGGATGCACACAAACACACCATGCTTTTTCCTCCTTCAGTTCTGGCATTTGGCCACCCCATTTGCAATAATAAACCCTCCATTCCTTTCTCCTTTTTCCCTCTGCCCCAGCCTTTCCCCCTCTCCTGCTGCATCCTGGGCCACAGGAGAATTTTAATTATCATCTGCAGCAAGCTGTAGCAGGCATTTCTGCATGGAGTTGCTCCGGAGGTCCAGAAACTATTTTGCATGGAATTATCACAGGATATATCGCTGCAGGACAACAGGTGCAGATGGCGAGAAAGCATTGTGTATGAAGTGCCACTGAGCCAGTTGCTTAGGATTTTGTCACAGGAGTGGTTCAACTGCGTTTTGCGACCAGCTGCTGCAGGAAGAGTTGCTGCCTTCTGTGTGGAGTTGTCCTGGAGGCCGAGGGACCATCATGTGTTTGAGGTGCAACAGGATGAACTTCTGGGCACGAAATGCGACTCTGGATGCAGTAATGCCCTATCCAAGTCTCATCCTGTCTGAAGATCAGAGAGGAGCAATCAACACCACAGCAGTATCTGCTCACACAGTGGTGGCTGGCTCTAGAGTTGAAACTCAGTTCTCAATTTCTTGTGTTTCTCAATGAGAATCACAATTCTTGTCTCATTCTTGCAAACAAAAATGAGGATTCTTGCTGAGAAACATGAGAATCTCAATAAACAGAATGCTGTCCCCTCTCCAACTCTCTTACCTTGTCTGGGGCTGGCAATTCAGGGAACAGAGCCTGGGGCTATGAGTCATCTCTGTGGGAAGCTACTGAGAAAGCCCTGATAAAGAATTATTAGGAATGGGACGGGGGAGAGCAGGAAGGAGGGGGCAGACTCAGCAGACATTTTATGTATTTTTTATTTAATCGCATTTATACCCCACCACTCCTGAAACAGCTCGGGGTGGCTAACAATATCAAAAATAAAAACACAATTGTAAAACATTTTAAAACACTCATAAAATCAACAATTAAAACACGGCTAGGGAACATTAAAAAATAATAATACAATAAATAAGGGTGGAGGGGGATAAAAACCCCTAACCCACCCTCCCCAAAGGCCAGGGTGAACAACCAGGTTTTGCAGATTCGCCAGAATGTTAAGAGGCTTGGGGCCAGGCGGGCTTCCTCCGGGAGGAAATTCCAAAGGTGCGGCCCAGCCACTGAGAATGCCCTCTCCATTGTGGCCCCCCGCTTAGCACAGGGGACCTCCAAGAAGGCACCCCCGGCAGACTGAAGGAGTCGCTCTGGGGTGCGGAGGGCGAGGCGATCCCTGAGGTACGAGGGGCCCAGACCGTGAAGGGCCTTATAGATCAATACCAAAACCTTGAACCTGGCTCGACTCGCTATTGGCAGCGAGTGCAGAGTCCGGAGCACAGGTGTTATGTACTCCCGACGGCCCGTCCCCGAAAGGAGCTGGGCCGCCGCATTCTGCACTAGCTGCAGCCTCCGAACCAGGAACAAGGGCAGCCCCATATAGAGCTGGTCGAAGGCGGCCTTCGCCACTACCTCCACCTGCCACCCAGGTGGAGGTCCGCGTCCAATAACACCCCCAGACTCCGAATCTGATGAGCTATAGGAGGGCGAACCCCCCCAATCAGAGGGGCCGACACCTCCCTTGCTCTCCACACCACCATCACCTCTGTCTTATCGGGGTTGAGCTTCAATCTGCTCTACCACATCCATTCCGTCACGGCCTCCAGACACTGGAATAGCACTGAGACAGCAGGATCTGGGTCAGTTGAAAAAGAGAGGTACAGCGGAGTATCATCAGCATATTGGTGACATCGCACCCCGAACCCTCTCTCAACCTCCCCCCAAGGGCTGCATATATACATTAAATAACAATGGAGACAGAATGGAACCCTGCGGAACGCCGCAGGATAAAGCGCGGGGGCAAGATGTTTCAGCTCCCAACACTACCAGCTGGCTTCTCCCCGAGAGGAATGAGCAGAACCATTCAAGAACAGTCCCATCCAGACCCCCCAGGTCTCGCAGCAGTCTCAACAGCAGCCCATGGTCCACGGTATCAAAAGCAGCCAAGAGATCTAGCAGGATAAGAAATGTAGAACATCCTGTATCCATCTCCTGGCGGAGATCATCCCCCAAGGCTACCAATTAACTATTTCCAGTTCTGCTGTATCTTTTCTGATAGGGAAACCAGAACTGTACACAATTTTTAAGGTGTGGGTGCAACATGGGTTTATATAGTAGCATTATGATAATCTGTTTTTCCATTTTTATACTTGTCCTTATAATTTACAACATTGCTTACCACTTTGATCTGATGTTCTCAGTTCACTATCCAAGATCCTTTTCCTGAGTAATCGTGCCTAATTTGGCAACACCGTATATACTCAAAAAACCTTGGGTTTAAAGAGACATTAAGGCCCTTACAAATTCAGTCATACTCAAAAAAGAAGCATGGCAGTTGTAAGTTAAGGCTCCTGCCTTAACTACCTTACAATGTAAGCAGTAAAGACATATAGTCTCCTATATTGTGCTTGCTTACAACTCCATGCAGCCACACTCGTCTATGGTCTATCAACCCCAATCCTTTTCCAATGCAGGTTGCGGACAACATTGAAGCTGGGGACAGTGTTATATAAAGGTTTAATAAGAATTTTTAAATGGGTACGTATTGAAATTAATAAAATGGAATGTCCGCTCGAAGGAATGGATCCAGAGTGGAAATAAATCCTATTGTCATTTGCAGATCCCATTAAGTGGCTATGAAAGAATACAATGGAGCTTCATCTTTGAGAGTAGGGGGACAAGAAGGTGTAGAATAATGAAGAAGGCACAAGGGAGAGTGAGTGGAATGGGTGGCGTGGCAGGAGAAATGTCATGACAAGCAGGTAGAATGACATGGTTCTGAGTGAAATAACTGATTCAGAAGATTAATAGGATACCATGGGGTGTATTTTTATCATTTCATCCAGTTCCCATAGCTGCCTCAGTATCATTCTACTCCCTATAGCCTCCCTCCCTCCCTCCCTGTTATTCCACTTCTTCTCCTACTGCTTGTTTGTCATTACACACACACCCTTACTCCTGTTCCCAATCAGAGACCCTTTTCAAATGGGACATGGTGGGTGGGGGTATGAGTGTGCCCCAGCGGCAGGTAGAGGTGTGTGCGCCCGTTCCCACAGACACACACCCATTTCCACACACAGCAACGGGCATTGGAGCCGGTTGCTCCATGCGTGGAAGATGGGTGGAGCGCGCGCACACCCCCACCCACCGCTGACGGCATTCCCACGGGCATCCCCTACTGCCGGTGGTGACCCGCAGCATTCCTACGGATGCCCCACCCACACACGTGCAAGGGGATGGTGCCTGTTTGAAAGGGCCAGAGATACAGCTCATTGTGTTTCCTAGGACTCTTTAGTTTTCTGTAAGAAAGTGGAGGCTAGTGGGTTAGAGGGGGGAGGCTGGGCTTCTCCCTAAATATACATCCCTCC
>QEPC01015148.1:1640124-1660626 GCA_003113815.1 Sphenodon punctatus | reverse complement strand
GGAGGAGCATTGGGAGGCCATGCTTGTTTATGGCCACTTGGCTGAGCGCCAGGTAAGGCAGCCGAGGGGTGGCAAGTTGGGGGACGGGGGGAGGGGTAAGAAGCATGGGGAGACCATGCTTCTCTATGGTTGCTCGGTGTGGTGGAGAATGGGAATCCTTCCTGTCCAGAGGGAGTAAATTTTATGTAAATTTACACATTGCATCATTAGGTGTGGCCTAATTATGCAAATTAGGCCCCACACCAAGACTTCGCACATGGCCTCACAAACCCTGGGGCCGCCCCTGATGGGTGGCACGTCTGTTTGAGCCCTGCCAGATGTTCACCATGGTGAATTCCTGGCGGTGTTCAAAGCTAACCATGGTTCTGGGGGTGAGACTGACCTCACCTCCAAAACCGTGGGGCCGTCATGTCTAAAGGATGGATGGCCTCATCACGGACCGGGATCCGAGACGAATCCCAGTCTGGGGTTCAGCGTGTTGGGCCTCCGGGCCCAACATGTCTGAAAACACCCAAAGTGACACCTAAATAAGTAGAAGATTTAACTACCTCAATCTTCTGTGCAAAAATAGACCACGGGTAGTTTTTAAACTCATCGACAATGCGACATCACTTCATAATGTTGGTTCATTAACCATAATTAATAGTTAATTTATTTGCTTCACATAGCTGGGCAAATTTAGCCATAGCCCTTTGAAGACCAGTTGGAGTTCTGGACATGATTGCATTATCCACATAGAATAATGTTCCAATATGCATATCCAAAAGTTTTGGAGGATGAAAGGGCAAGTCATGCATCTCTAAGATCATATTATTAACATTAAGGTTAAATAATAGAAGCGCAAGTAAGCACCCCTGCCTGACTCCTCTACTTGTTGAAAATCTAGCAGAAATGTTATCATTCAAGCCATAACAGACACAAGCCCACGTATCATCATAATACAAAACTAGAAGTGTCAGCAAGAAGGGATCGATTCCCATCAGGTACAATTTCTTCCACAAAAATCTCTATCTACAGCATCAAATGAAGAAGAGAGATCAATAAAAACAACATACATTGAAGACATTGAAGGATCCTAATATATTTATGAATAATATACCTTAGTGTGTATAAATGATCTATTGTAACGTATCCTTGTCTAAAGCCTGCTTGTTCCTCGCATAAGGCCCCAGTTTCATGAACCCAAGATCTCCAGGGGAAAAAAATTCCCTATTGTCCACGGAGCTGAAAATTGCTTACAAATTGCCCCTTTTTCTCCCCAGCATGTATCTGAACCGTTAATTTGCATGCAAGGGGCTATTCATGCTTGCATGCAAATTAGAGCTGACTCTAGCCTCATGCATGCAAATTAATGGTTCAGATACATGTAAATTGTAAGCTCCCTGCACTCAGCCTCAGTTTGGCTGAGTCCCAAATTTTTGGGGCAGGTTCTTGGAAATTCAGGACTTGATAAACCGAGGCCAAATGCCCTGGTCCTCGGTAAATTCTGAGAAAAACCAAGGACCGAGTTACAGCACGACTAGACACCAATGAAGGGATGGCATTCCTACCACAGGAGTGGTTTCACAGCATAGGTTCAGCTCATCCAAGGTCTTCAAGCCCACCCTGTTCAGCACTTCCTCAGACTCCAAGGGCTGTTTGCCTTCACAACATCAGTGACTTCAGTAGCGCACCCCAAAATGCGTCTCTTACAGCACTGGCTTTGGTCAGTATGTGCTTCTACCATCCACCCCATGAGCATGAGTCACCATTTCCAAACAGACCATGTGCTGGTGGACAAAGCCTCAACATATCCTGAGAGGCACACCTTTCAGCCATGCAGAACCTTCTGTCACTGTCACCACGGACACCTCACTGCTAGGCTGGGGAGCTCACCTGGGCACTCTCGAGGCCCATGGACTCTGGAGTCCAGAGGAATCAGAGCTCCACATCAGCATCTTGGGGATTCAAGCCCTTCAGTGAGCCCCCTCAAAGCCTTCATTCAGCACATTGCATGAGCCATGTTCCAGGTGATGATGGACAGCACATTGGCCATGTAGTACCTGAATCATTGGGGTGGGGGGAGGGTGTCAGGTCTTTGTCCCTGTTGACCGAAGCTGAGAGCTGGTAAATTAATCACAATATTATCCTTCCAGCACTTCACCAGGCTGGTCAGTTGTGAACATGATTGCAGACGAGCTGAGCAGACTGGGGGAAGATTGCCATAAATGCAACCTGCATTCAGAGGTAGCAGATGACATCTTCCACACGTAGGGATACCCAACTATCAACATATTTGCCACCTCCATCATTGTGAAGGCTCCAACTTTCTGCAGCAGAGGAGGGCACGAACTGGAGTCTGATGTTTTCATGATACTCTGGAGCGATGGCCTCGCCCCCTTCTGCTCATCGCAAAAATAACTACAAGGCAAGAAGGGAAAAGGCTTACTTGAGTCTAGTAGCACCAGCCTGGCCCTGGCAACCATGGTTTCCGATCCTCACAGACCTGTCTACACAGTCCATCATGTTACTGCCCGTCAGAGACCTGCTCTCTCACCAGGAAGGGCAAGTATTGCACCACAACTTTGACTCTGCACCTCTCTACTTGGCTGATCTCATCTTAGCCCCCGATCTCTTTCTAGCCATGAGCACTATCATACAAAATGCACACAAGACCTCTACGAGAAACTCAAATGTACCAAAGTGAAAGGGGTTTTCGTCCTGGTGTGCAGAATAGGGTATGAATATGTCCACTTTGACCATCAACACCATTCTCACACACATGTTATTTTTAAGATGTATCCATTTCTTCACTGAAAGTTCACTTGGTTGCCATCTCATCAAGTTTGGAGCCTGGTGCAAGGAAAGCAAATCTTTTTACACCCTCTCATAAGATCTTTTTGGATAGGCCTCCTAAACACCCACCCACTGGTATCTCAAACCATGCCCAGTCAGATGACAACTTGGTGCTCAGCACGCTCATGTCCCCTCTGTTTGAACGGATGACTATGTGCCTTCTAAAACACCTCTCTATGAAAACAGTGATGTTGGTGGTGTTAATGTTAACATCTGCATGAGTCCTTTTATTTCCTCTCATGTGACAAAAAGCCTGTGCAGTGGATAAGGGAGGGAGGTGAGTGCTTTGCTGCTTTCCAGGGTGTTCCACACTACTTAGATACTGCTGACATCATAAGGACTTCGGGCTGCCTGCAGACCAGAAAGAGGATCCTGTAGTGAGAATACGCAGAGCTACCTCTGAGAATTGAGTTACTGGTAACAAACATTCATTAGACTGCATTACAGTGCCCTACATACTCCTTTCCAAGCTCAGAAGGACATTAAGGCTTCTATTCAAAGTACTTTGCATCGCTCTTGCTAGAGAATGCTAACACCCCAGACTCAATTCCTCTCATCCATACATTTGTTCTGCCCACAGGTTCCTAGTCCATCGATACTCTGTCCTGCAGCAGCATGCAGAAGCTAATGGTTTGGAAGGAATCGATACACTGGAAACAGTCACTCCTGCCAATAAAAGCAGTTACCATGATGATTCTGATGAGGTGAGTAATCCGTGGGAGAGAGAATGCACTGCATTGGACTGCTAACTTCCCAGTGGTTCTTTGAGTGGCTCTGTGCATCCACACCCTTGGATCCTGCTTGCTTTGCTGACAGAGTTCCAGAATTTTCTACAGCAGTTCTCGTCATAGAAAGTGCTTCTTCCCTTCCCCTTGGGTTGCATGCAGTGGAGTATGCCCGACCCACATCCCAGCCCATAAAGCTGTGCACCCCGTCAATAAACCTGGGTAGTCCCCTTTAACTGCAGCCATGCCTCTGTGCTATGTGTGGGCTAGGGGGTTCCAGGAACGGGTCCTGTGGGTTGGCCGGGTGCATGAGCCCTCCCCTCGCTGTCAGCCATGGGGTGCTAGGGCTCCTCACTGTCATGCGAGCCGCCAATTGCCGGCCCTCCTGTGCACGGTGGAAGTGCACCTGTTCCAGGCACCCAAACTGGCTGCGGCCATGCTGGGCTGCCCCTTGGTGCCAAAGGCTGGGCAGGGACTGGACAGCGGCCTCACCCTGCAGGTGCCCGCCCCCCCGGCCACCGCGGAAGAACGCGAAACAGAGGTTACAATCCAACCTGTTTATTAGGGGGATATATGTACATTGGAGGGGGGGTAACGTCTGGGGTGCCCCCTCCTGGCCGCACCACCAGGGCTCGCAAACCGGCGAGCCCTCACTGCAGCTGATCGCAGTGATCACTGACTGGACAGCCCAGGCTTTCTGTCTTCCACGGACTGTGCCACACCAGCCTCCGTTGCAGGTCCCTGCGAGGTGAAACAAGCATGGGGTGAGCATTCCTCAAGTGCACTCATACCGTTCCCACGCCAGGGCCCAGCCCACTGGGTGTCCCATGTGTGCCCTGGGGGCCCCCTAATCCCCAAAGGAGCTGAGCACTTTCCGTGGAGCAACCCCAACCAGACTGAGCACTTGTACGAACCCAACAATGGTATTATGGACCATGTACGTTTCACGTGCTTTGGTCATTGGCGGTTGCTCCACGTCTCATGTAGAGAGTGTGCTCGGTGTGGGTTGTACCATTAGGTCCCTTCCGGGACCGTGCCTGTTGCTGTTCCCCCTCTTCCCCGGCCAGCCCCCCTGGGGTCCCGCCCCCACCTCCCAGGGGCCTGGGGTGCCGCAGCCTTACCGGAGGGGGTGGGGCAGCGGCCATGGGCGGTTGGTTGTCCTGGGGTGCTGGGGCCTGGATTGGGGGTGTCGCTTCCTGATGGAGGGGTCGGGCTTGCAGCTGGGGGGGACTGGGAGGAGTGCGGGCTGGAAGGGCGGGCCCACCGGCAGGTCAATGTGCCCTCTGTGGGGGAGAAGGACCCCATGGACCAGGCCCGGAAAGGGATGCTGCTGGGGGAACCACGGGTGGCAGAAGTGTGGGGAGGGGGCGTGGTGTTGGTCAGCTGCCAATGCTCCATCCGTGGCATGGTGGGGCCTGTTGTGCTGGGGGTCCTGCCACAGGGCCTCCATCGCCTCCCTCATGAGGTCCATGAGGCGTTCAGCCTGACCCTCCAGCCTGTCACAGGCACGCCGCTGCTCACGTTGGAGGGCGGCAGCCTGGCACCTGTCCCAGAGGTGCTTGGTGTGGGACCTCCACACCTCCATGGGGCCTCCCCTCCCCTCTCCCCCCTGGGATGCCCTTCTGCTCACCTGGCTTTCTGGGGGGCCCTTGTCAGCCCGGTGGCGCGGTGCTCCATTGTCAGGGTGCTGTCCTAGGGGAACGGGGACACGGGTTATGGGGCTGCAGCCTGCCCTGTGTTCCCTAGGCCGCTGGGGCTGGGGCACAGTCCTCCCGGGTTGGGGGGGGTGTCCCTGCCTCTCACTTCGCTGTCGCTGCTGCTTCTCTGGCCGTGCCCTGTGGATGTGCTGGACTCGGGGTCCTCGGTCGGTGCCAGGGTCGCTGTGTGCCCTTGGCCCTGTGCCGGGAGGCGTGCACTGTGGTTAGCCTTGGCGCATCTCCCCCCACCCCTTCACCGCCTGGCCGGGACATCCCCCCTGTACCTTTTGTCCAGGGCACCCCCTCTGCACTGCCTGGCTGGGCCCCCCCCCCTGTACCTTTTGTCCAGGGCACCGCCTGGCTGGGATCCCCTTGTACCTCCTGTCCAGGGCACCCCCCTGCACTGCCTGGCCGGGCCACCTCCTGCACCTCCTTGGCGCCCCCTCCCCCCAGCAATAGCTGGTCGGGGCACACCACCCGGACGCTCCTGGGTCCCCGTGCTCACCCGTCCCGCACGTGGGGCGGCGTTGGCTCCCTTGGTCTTGTTGGTTGCTTTCCTCGAGGCCATTGTGGGAGCCCGCGCATGCGTGTCATGGTTCTGCCCTCCTTTACGGGCTCTCGACTTGACGTCTGGCGTCACCCCTGGTGGACGTGTGTGCATGGGGGCACGTGCATGACCCTTTGTGCCGGCACACAGCAGTCTTGCTGGTCCCATTCGTGTGGGTGTGGGTGTTTTTGCTTTTTCACGGACGCTCGGGTGTTGAACACCCACCTATCTCCACCCACGGAGGGTGCCGACTCCCTCCCGGCTGCTCCGGGAACAGGGGTTGCTAAGTTAAGCCATCAGGGAGAAGCTAGGGGATCTGGCTTGAATATACATATCTGTGCCTGACAGTAGCCTGGCCAACAGAGCTTCTGATTGGTTGGGCGTGACCTCTGCAAGGATTGACTGGATGAAGATAGTTAACTTCCAGGTCTCCCCCTTGAGATTGCCATCTCATCAGATCACATTCCAGCTTTGTAGGCCTCTGTGTTGCTTGGTTCATCTCCAGTTCCTGTGCTCCAGTCCTTGTTTGCCTCCAGCTTTACTACTGTCTCATTTACCTCTAGCCTTACCTGCCTTCCAGTTCTAGCTCTTCAGCCCTCACCTGCCCTCCAGACTGACTCCATGGCTTCAGACTCCCCAATGTGCCTTTTGGACCTTGCTTCTGGGCTGTCCCCTTGTATTATCACCTGATTGGACTGTTTCCTGATGTGGAACCCCTGCTTCTACCCTGACATTGTATTAGCGTGCTCCCCTTCTGATGCTGGTGACAGTGGTGCCAAGCCTGGTCCTGACAAGACTTAGTTTGGTCCCAGTCCTGAACAGCCACCCATGACCCAGCCCTTATGCTTCCATGTAAACCAAGGTATTATCTTGCCTGTATTTTTTTCAAAAACTTCCTTTGCCACAGTAAGACTGCCCTTCATTGACTAAATCTCAGAAGAAGAGTTTTCTTCGACGATATCTAGATAGAACCAAACATTTTAAAGTAGATCCTGACCTTTCTGTGGCTTTTTTGGGTGTAAATAAAGATAAGTCATTCTCTCCACGACTGGAGAAAATGACTTATCTTTTTAGATACCTCATTACCTGCATCTCCACTTACTCTACAGCAGCTGGCAGGGAGGTGCTACAATGGGTGCTTTTAAATAGACAACAACTCCAGTGCTGCCTGCGCCAGCATGCTTCACCCCTAGACTGGCCGGTCCATTTAAAAGTGGCCACCCCAGATGTGAAAGCAGAGCAAGCAGCCCTGCTGGTGAAACCCAGGGCACCGGCTCAGAGTGTAGCTGCTGTCTGTCTGCTGGGCGGACCCATGCTACAGCTCCACCATTGCCCCTGATAGCACCATAGAGTTGCATGCGACAGCCTTGAGTACCAGATGATCGCCCACAACTCTATGGTGTGGGGGTGCCACACAGGTGGATGGCAGCCCAAGGAAATGGTCCATCTGAGGCAGACAAGACAGGAAACGGGCGGATGCCGGGGGTGCACCGGGTGCGGGCAGCTTCCGTGTCCATTTGTTTACACCCATAATCTCAAAGCCTGTTCTGCCAGGGCAGTAGCAGCATTTATAAGACCTGCTCGCTGAGATCAGAAGACAGGCAGTCTCCACTTTTGCCTGCATTATGCTGTAGAGTTGGTTGCTTGGTCAGAAGTTGCCTTTGACAAAGCAGTGCTGCAGTTCCTCTTTAATTAGGGCTTCTTGCCCACCTCCATCTTTTGGGACTTACTACTTACTCTATAATCTCCCAGTGATGGGAATGGACTGAGCCACTTGGAGTGCAAAGGATTACTTATATGTAACCAGAGTTCTTCTAGGTTGTTTATCTATTTTCACTGCCTGCCTACCTTCCCCATGTTCTCAGAGCCCTATTATTTGGAGCACAGGTTGGAAGAAACAGGTGTAGCAATGTCTCCTCCCCCTCTCTTTATAGCCTTGGGCTGTCACCTCCAGCTACCTATTTGGGGGGAGGAGTACTTTCTATGAGAACTGCTATAAAAGATTCTGTAACCCTACCAAGTGGGACCCAGTGCTGCAAATGAACAGAGCCACTCAAAAAAACTCCAGGTAAGTGCACCAATCAGTCCAACAATATCTCTTTGTTGGAGGGTGGAGCTGAGAACAGCACAGCTTTCAAGGATCTTGTTCTGCCTCTCTGATAGGAATGTGTTCTTTCATTCAGGACCTCCTGGAGTAGTGGTGTTGGAGCTTGCTGCAGTTGTGACATATGGGCTTGGACGCTGCCACAGATCTGCAAACAGCAAAGGTTCTGACAGTTCGTGCTTCTACCAACTGGATGCCTTTTCCATTTTGTAGGGACACCTTGTTCATGTTGCTTCCATTGAGTCTGCATAAAAGCAAACAGGCTGCAGAACTGGAGGACATTGCATTGACCTAGCAGCTATGGGAAAGGGGGGATTTTAATTTAACCTTAATTTTAATGAGATTCCTTCCAGATGTTTAAGGAAGATGAAATAAGAATGTGAAAAGAGCATTTTACTAAAGTTTAGCATTATTAGATGCATTTTACCATGCTGCCAGGAGCAGGCTTCTAACTTACAGGTAGTCTTTCAGAAACATAATCTCTTTCCCCTCCCCCAATCCCGATGGGACCATCATTTTCTCAAACTTTTGTTTGGCATTTCAACATCCAAAGTGGAATTGGGGGGTGGCCAGGCCCGTCTCCCAGGAAAGGCCTGTTCAGGGGAGGTTTTGGCATCAGGAACAATAATGCTTGGCCAGCATCCCACAGGGCCATTTGCAAAAATAGTGGGTGGGAAGGAGGATATTTATTTAATCTTAATATAATCCACTGGGTGAACCTGTGCAGTGTAAAGCACAGATGGGCTGTGGGTAACTCTGTGGTTGGGACAGACAATCCAGGAACCAAGCTGTGAAACACTGTGTTTGCAGACACATTTTTTTGAGACTCTAGAAGGGGAGAGGTTTATTTTTAGGTCTACAAATAAGCAGAACAAGTCTGTAGAAATAAATTATTTTGATTATTTTTGTCATTTGGAGCCAAGAGAAAATGTGTTGTCCAGGTGGAACTGCTGAAGAAAGTGAGTGCTTCAAAGCTTCATTCTCAGCCTATAATCACTGTGATTTTGTGTGAGGAGGACTAGAAGAGTCCTTCTGTACCAACCATTGTTTTCTTGAAAGCAATAGCAGAGCAGCTGCCTGTTTGCTCCTCTGAGCTGCCGCTTGATCTAGTCTCATTTTTGTTCATGCATGCAAAGTGAGTTTGTGCATGTATGCATGTTTCAAACCTACATGCCCACTGGCACAAAATCGCCTCTTGAGTAAATTTGCATGTGGTAATTTATGCAAATTTAAGATAGCATATTGCCTAATTTTGAAGCTGGACTAAAAAAAACCCCAACCTTAGAAAGTTGAGTGTGTGTTTCTTAGAAGGAAAACGTTTTTAAAAAATCAGCCACCCACTTGGAGCATCTCCTCACAGGAGACTTGAACTTCTGACCTTCTGATTTTTCTTTTCCAATTTAAACCATGCAAGCTAAAAAAGCACTTTTTAATTTGGCCACTAAAGAAATTCTTTGCATGTTGCCCAAAAGTTTAATTAAAATCGCTGGCTATTAAGATGCTAATACAGCATTACCCGAGTCACTGGGTAGCTAAGCCAAATGGGACAACTATACAAAAGACCCGAGTTCCATTCCTCATTGTGCCCTTGTTGCCTTTCTGTTAACTTACTTTTAAAATGAGGGAACAGCTCCTAGTCCCTTTCCTTTCGGAGCAGTGTGTTGGTTGATAGTAAAAACAGTGAGCTGACTGTGAAGCACCATCAGTGGAAATTAGATGCAAACTTGCAATCACATGTGCCCCAGATTGAAGAATATTCCTAAAAGCTACAAGAAATCCTCATTGACAAGCTTACACACTACACAGTGTGGGTTGGAGGACATTCCGACAAGGTGGATTCATGGCTGATTGGAGAACTGTACTCGAGACTGAACGCCAGTGGTTCATCATCAAACTGGAGGGAGGCATCGAGTGGGGTCTCACAGGGCTTCGTCCTGTGTCTGGTGTTAGTCAACAACATAGGTGAAGATGCGGAGGGAATAATTACCAAGTTTATAGATGACACAAACTGGGAGGAGGAGCTAACACTTTAAAAGACAGAACTTTAAAAAATCTTGATAGGTTGGAAACATGGGCTGAAATGAACAAAATGAAGTTCAGTTGAGATAAATGTAACATTCTGCATTGAGGGGGGTGGGTGGACAAATGCACGACTATTATGGGCAGGGACCTGTTTTCACTGCACCAAAAAATCTTAAATTCTGCAACCAGTAAAGCCAAATTGTGCAAATTCACTGTGAGCATTAATATTTGCATCATTAACTTGATTTGCATAATTATTCAACAATGTATACATGCAAATTTGCTTACCAGCATGCTTTTTCAACACGTTTGACATAGAATAACAACTTTGTTAATCAACCACCACTCAAATCCTCTGGAATTTCAGCACCCCTGAACTCCCACCTCATGTTAAAGCCCCAGACCTCCCTCACCAAAACATAGGGCCATAAAACACCCCACCCCACCCCCATTAATCTTCATGGGGCCTATTCACTCTCAGGAGTCATGGTCACACCTGCCTGACAGACTGCAGCTGCAGCAGCAGTTTTAATTTGGGGTCAGGTAACACGTTGATGCCTGAGCCAGGATTTAAAGGTCCTGCAGAGAGATCCCACTACAGTTTCACTGGAATTTCAGCATGGTATTGTGAGGATTGGCTGATTCTGCAAAAATTACTGCAAACTGCAGCAACACAGTCAACAGGGGGCTCTGATTATGGGAGATACCTGGCTTGGCAACAGCACGTGTAAAAAGGATTCTAGGGATTGTCTGATCACAAACTGAACATGAGTCAGCAATGTGATGTGGCTGCAAAACGTCTCATGCAGTTTTATGCTGCATTAAAAGAAGGGTTGTTTCCAAGTCAGTGAAAGAGTAATTCCACTCCAGCACTGGTCAGACCTCACCTGGAGTATAGTATCCCATTTTAAGAAGGATGTTGACAAACGGGAATGGGTTTAGAGGAGGGTGATAAATATAATGTATTTGGAAAGCAAGTCTTCTGAGGAAACATGAAGGAACTTGGTATGTTTAGCCTAACAAAAAGAAGATTAAGGGGAGACATGATAATCTTCAAATATCTAAAGTGTTGCCACAAAGATTATGTCAAGGAACTGTTCTTCATTGCTGCAGAGGGCAGGACTAGAAATAATTGGCTCAAGTTACAGGAAGATAAGTTTGGGTTAAATATTGGAGGAACACCTCCGAACAGTAAGAGCTGTGCAGCAATGGAACATATTGCCTAGAAAGACTGTAAACATTTCATTGCTGGAAGTTTTCAGAAAGATGCTGCACAACCATCTGTTGGGGATGTTATAGTTGTAGCCGTCCTGCATCCATGCAGGGAGTTGGACCTGATGATCTTCGAGGCCCATTCCAACTCTGATTCTGAGAGATCTGTGGCTGGAGTCGCTTCGTCTCCTCCAGACTAAAGCATTATGTGGATCTGCCAGGGTGCGTGTGTTTGTGTGGTCATGCACATCAGCTTCTTCACAGGAACGGTGGTCATGATTGGCAACTTTCAGGCACTCTGAGAATCCCTGCCCTGCTCTTCTCCTATTTATGTACTAAGTTGCCTAACTGAAATCATGAGCTGCTTTCCAAGTGCACTTTCAATCCACCAAGAAGACTGTGCAGTGGTTCAGTCTTCTAAAATGCTCTAGGGATATCTGCAATGGATCCTGACCTGCCAGGGATTCATGGTCACTGCGAATTCTCCATTCCTGCCAATGGGGAACACACAATGAACAGAAGACCCTGCCTTATTGCTAATGGGGTGTCTATTGGTAATGGGATTAGGGAGACTCCTTGCTAAGAGAAACTGCAGTAAGAATGATTTTATCTGGATTAGTGATTAGTCAAAACAAGTTTTTGACATAACTAGTATCTCTGTTCCTCATAGGTGTAACCCTCCCAGTGAGAGCTGCAATTTTGTTGATCCATTTAGGGGTGCAGAGAATGCAGGTCTTGTGGGTGTCAATAAAATAATGCTGCTTGAACATGATTAATTTAAAAAGAGCCAGTCTTTAAAAAGAGAATAATTTCACTGTCTCATTGGCAGGTTCCTCTTGCTTGCCTTGAAGAGTTTCTTGGTAATATAGGAATTGTTCACGATGAGATGAGCCCACAGTGACTTACCCCAGGGCAATAACCTCAATTTGGAATACTCCGATGCATCAAGGGCCAAGTCCCGAGCCAGATCTGCTATCTTGGTTTGGGGATTATCCTGATCCAAAGTGTGTGGGGAGGTCTGACGAATTACCCCATGTCAATGAGAATATATTGTGTGATTATTCCTGAATTTAAGAGGAAAAGAGGAATTGACCTGGATTCATTGCCTTGTGTGAACAGGTGTAGGCCCTTTTCACACAGACACTGCCGCGGAGCCGGTGTGTGGGAGGGTGGCATCCGTGTAAAAACGGCCATAGTGACTAGAACCTTCCTCTACTAGTGTTTTGCTATATGGGCTTGCACAATGGCATGTCAGGGCACTTGTTTTTCTGTGGCAAAGTACTACCAATCTCCAGCCTTATTTTCTGCTTCCATTTTTCATGCAGTTGATCCCCTTGAATAAGATGTTAGAGCTTAGCCTGCCTTTCATTAATCAGGTTCAACATTCCCAACTTTGGTTTCTCCCAGCAGTTTAATTTTTTTACAAATAAACTAACCCTTGGTGAGAATTTTCTTTAGAATCTGAAAAGCAGCCAAGTACACTCCAGTGTCTGAAAGCATCTGTCAGTGGCCATTTTTAGATGGACGCTGGGGGTGTGTGGGGGTGTGTCCATGCGTGCTCAGTGGTGTACACATGCATTTCTGATGAATGGGGGAAGAGTTTAGAAAGCGGTGAATGGGTGTGACCCTCCAGCCATCCATACCCACAACCCAGGTTTTCCCCAGTTCTCCGTGTGGGGAGATGGGTGTAGGTGCATGGGTCACAGGGGCGCACACCCACTCACCGCCACTTTTAAATGGGCGGTACCACATGTGTCTTGGTGCCCTTGTGTGGGACTGTCTGGTCTAAAAACGGCCAGTGTCATGCAGGGGGTGAAAGCAATAATCAGTGTGAGTCAAAGATGGGCAGTGTAAAGGTTCGCCCTTGGTGTTCAAAATTTTCTGCATACTCTCCAGTGGAGCATCCTGATACTTGCATACTACAATTTTGAGATCACTGCTGCTCCAGTTGCCAGTGTAAGGAGGGACAATGGGTGTTTTTACACAGATTGCACTCATGCCAGTCTCTTTGGCACAGGACCCAGGAGGTGTGAGTGCAATCACGGTAACCTTCCTCTCCTAGAGCAAAGCATGCTAGTAATGCTGTATCCCTTTCCAAACCTCAGAGCAGAATGGAGATGCTGCTTCCATTGCATGCGCTTGGAAACACAAACATCTCGTTATTGCTATGCCTGCAAGGCAGGTACATACAAAAGCTGTTTTTAAATAGGCAGAGCTGGGGACTATCCATGTGCACTGCATGGAGCGCCGATGCACGTCCAGTGAGTGGAGGGATTTAAAGAGACCAGCATGGATGTGCACCCTTACCCATGCACCACCCGCTCCTGCCTCCACACGGGGCATCCAGGATTTTTCCCCAATGCTCCATGCGTGGGCATGAGTGGACGGTGTGTGGGTCATAGGAGTATGAACCCACCCATGCTGTCTTCAGTTGGGTGGGTGGATCTACATGGGAACGTCCCGTTTAAAAATGGCCAAAGACTCCATGCCATGCAACCTGATGGTTAACCACGTAGCAAAAAGCCATAGTCTGCATCTCCCCAATGTACAGCCCAAGGCAAGGAGAAGGAAGCAGGATGGAAAGGAGCTGTGTGTAGAGTTCTGTAAATAAACCTGGATGTGTTATAACTTTGTACTGGTATTTTTCTGTATATTTGCAATATTTGGTTTAGAAATAAAAAAAAAATGGACTTTGTTACCTGATCTGTGGGCTGCTATATTATCTGAGCAGAGACGACTGGCTTCTTCGAAGGTCTTGTTTGTAACCATTCACACAGCTCAGGCAGAAAGGGGTGTGTGTTCTCTACTTAGGGTTCCTTCTTACTTGAAAGCATTGACTTGCAAAGGTAGAAACACAATTACATGCCATTTTAGTTAAATAAAGCATGATATATAATCGTCCTCTGCTCATACTATCCCTCAAATGACAAACTGAAAAAGTCTTCCATGTATGGAGTCTGCATCCTGCAAACCTTCATTCTAGGGAGTGGTTGGGCATTTGTGGCTAGGGGAAGTTGCTTAAACCTTGGAGGCCCTGCTGGAGAGAGTTTGAGTCCTATGCATATAAAGCTAGAGGTGAAACAAATAGTTTGGTCAAACCAACCACTTGATTAATTTTCTGCTTGACGCTGTGCAAAGAAATATCGTCACAAATGAACCACACAGCAAACCTCTGTCAAAGACCTTAGGTAACCCTACAACTGATAGTGATCAACAATCAGAAGCTGCTTATTGTCATAAGCAAGGTTCCTAGTTTTCTGTTTCGCATAGAAAAATGTGGATTTTGCCTTTCACCAGAGCATCCCCTGGATTTTTACTTTGAATGTACCATCTGGCCTTTGAAAGTGACAGGCCCCAGCCAGAACGGTTTTGGCCAGGACCTGTCTCGCCAGCTGGTCTATGTAAGCGACTGGCCTCAGCCGGGACCACTGCAGAGCAGTTTCCTAGTTTTCTGTATTAAAAATTGGAAATTCTCTGATTAAAAAAACAAACTGATTAAAAATGGAAAAATCTGTTGTTTTCCCACAATTCTAGTTAAAAACAGGTGAGAGGGAGTGTGGGGGAAGCCAAGTTTGGGGCTTAGACCTGGCCCCAGTCTAAGGGCGCAAGCAGAAGCCTGTAGCTTCAAGGGCCAGTAGACACTTTCCCCCTTACATCACCTCTCACCTGATTTTAATTGAAAACATGGAAAAACACAGATTAAGGGTGGGTTGTTTTTTGGTTTTTTTTAGAAAAAAATTGAAATCTGAATTTCCAATTGTTTGTTATGGAAAACTAGGAACCCTGGTCATAAATTTCGGGGTAAGAATGATTAAAGAACCTTACTCTCTGATACAATGGCCAAACTCCCATGAATGTTCATTCACATGCTCTGAAGGAGTGTGATTTTAAATTTCTAGTAAACAAACAATTTTGGTTTAATTTTCTAGATTAATTCAGAACAGTAAGTATGTCTGAAATCATGAGCTGCTTTCCAAGTGCACTTTCAATCCACCAAGAAGACTGTGCAGTGGTTCAGTCTTCTAAAATGCTCTAGGGATATCTGCAATGGATCCTGACCTGCCAGGGATTCATGGTGTCTAAGGAGAGTGTGTGTGATATATGACAGGGAGAAGAGTACTCCTGTTCATATTCAGCTCGCTGCTAAGGCCTTTCACTTCTCTTTGCAGAACATTGCTAAAATTCAGCCCTTCCTAATGGTTCCCACTGCTACGATTCTAGTCCTTTCTTACCTTTACTGCAACTGCCTTCTTACTGGCATTTCCTGCTGTCCCCTTCTGTTCAACTTTCCTCTGCCATGGTCATCTGCTTCACCCACTGCTTTGATCATGTTCAACCCCATTTGTCATCCTTCCACTAGTTCCCTCTCCCTTTTTGCATCCAACACAAACTCCTTGCCATCAGCTTTAAGGCTTTTTATGGTCTATATTTCAGTGTAAAGAATGTATACATGTGTTTGAAAGTCTGTGACCCTTGGACTGACAGACATATGTCTGATACTGTACATCTGTACCAAAATCTATGAGAGGGTATTTCAGCAAGGATAAAGGGGAAAACAACAGACAGAATATTATGGTGGGGGCCTACTATAGATCTCCAAAAAGGAGAAGGTAGAATTTTGTATTTATTTATTATAAAATTTGTATGCCACCCCCTCCTGCTAAAAGCATCTTGGGGCGACTAACAACATATTAAAACAGATTAAAAAACAGCAAAACCCCACAATAAAACCAATTACCCCCTAACCTAACCCACCTAGCCCATCTCCCTTGGGAAAGGCACAGCGGAACAGCCGGGTCTTACATTGTCTACGGAAAGAGGGGAGGTTGGTGGTCAGGCAGACCTCCGGCAGGAGGGAGTCCCATGGCGCAGCCACAGAGAACGCCCTCCAAAAGGTCGACACCCAAGAAACTCGGGGGACCTCAAGGAGGGAGCCCCCAGCTGACCACAGGGGCTGATCCAGGATCCAGCAGGTCAGGTGGTCCTGCAGATAGGCTGGGCACAGGCCATTTAGAGCTTTAAAGGTCAACACCAACACCTTGAATTGGGCCCAGAAGACTATTGGCAGCCAGTGCAGAGAGCGAAGCACCGGTGTAATGTGCTCACATCGGCCCGGCCCGGCCCATTAGGGGATGAGCCGCTACATTCTGTACCAGCTGCAGTCTCCAAACCAGCACCAAGGGTAACCCCACATAGAGTGCATCACAGTAGTCCAGTCTCGAGGTAATAAAAGCATGGACGATTGTGGCCAGATTCAAGTACGAGACATACGGTTGAAGCCGACACACCAGATGTAATTGGCAAAATGCCCTCTTCACCACAGCCGCCACCTGGACATCCATGCAGAGCTGCGGGTCCAGGAGCACCCCCAGACTCCAAACCTGAGATACCAGGGGAGGACAGAAAGTAAACAGGGTAAGTCCAGGAACACAGGCTGGTTTGACAGATCCTGTAGTTCTGGCGAACCGAGAGCTGAACCACCAGGGCTATGAAAGGAATGCACACTATAGTGGGCAGATCCATGATCTGGACCTTCCCACAATTTTATGCAGCTCTCAGACCTTGTGCTGGTTTTCAAATTGGCTCCTGGGAGGAAAAAGGTTCCCCATCCCTAATGTATCTTTGCTGCTTACATGACACGTGAGTTAAGGCACAAGGTCTTAACTTATAATTTCCATGTTTTTTGGTGCTTAATTGGAGTCATCTAATGCCCACTGTGACATTTTTATTAATTACTTTTCAGACAAAATTGCTCTTATTCACTGTGATTTGGGTGCTGCTATTTTCTCTGCAGAATCAGAATTTGGGGTTAAGGAAGTCCAGTCTTGTCTAGTTTATTGGATCCGTTTCAACTGGTATCACCCACCGATGTGGAGGAGGTACATGGGGTGTTGAGGGCAACCAGTTGTGAATTATACCCTTGCCTGTCCTGGCTGGCAAAAGCCAGCCAGGAGACATTGGTGCCATTGCTGGCTGAGGATGTCAGTGCCTCCCTTCCAGGAGGGTAGGGTGGCAGACACTCCTAAAACTGTGATTGTCCAGCCCTTGCTTAACACCCCATCTTTGGATGCTGACTCTCTGGCCAGCTATCGGCCTGTCTCTAACCTTCCCTTTTTAGGGAAGGTTATTGAATGGGTGGTTGCCCAACAGCTCCAGGCTCATCTTCACACCATTAGATTCCTGGACCCATTTCAGTTGGGCGTTCGCCCTGGATATGGCACAGACACTGCACTTGTGGCCTTGGTCGATGACCTGCACCTGGAGATTGACAATAAATTCTACACGGTTGATCTTGTTAGATCTTTTGGCAACCTTTGATGCAGTTGATCATGAGGTGGTGTTGACACAACTGTGGGTCCTGGCAGAGGTGCATGAAACCGCTCTAGAGTGGTTCCACTCCTTCCTGCCAGGGAGGTCCCAGAGAGTGGTGATGGGTGATTTCCTGTTGTCCTCTTGGAACGTCTCCTGTGGGGTTCCGCAGGGTTCTATTCTGTCTCCCCTCTTGTTCAACGTGTATAGGAGGCCACTGGGCAAGGTCATTTGAAGGTTTGGGTTGAAGTGCCATCAGTATGCTGATGACACTCAGCTCTACCTCTCTTTTTCATCTGACCCTGCTGTTGGGGACTGGATGAGGGTGAGTCAATTGAAGCTGAATCCAGACAAGAATCCAGACAAGACTGAGGTGATGATGGGTGACCCGTCTTGTGACCTGGAGGACATTGGCACTCCTGTTATTGATGAAGTCCAACCCCTTTATCACTCAGGTTCACAGCCTTGGAGTGATTCTGGACCCTTGCTGCATCTGAATTTCCAGGTTTCAGGGGTGGCCATGAGTGCTTTTCACCAACTCTATCTGGTGAGGAGGCTGTGGCCTTTTCTTTCATATCTGGCCGCTGTTATCCATGCTTTCGTCACCTTGAGGCTAGATTGTTGTAATGTACTTTATGTGGGGCTGCCCTTGATGACAGTTCAGAAGCTGCCACTGATGCAGAACATAGCAGCTTGCCTCCTTCCAGGGATGGGGTGCCAAGAGCATATTCCACCAGTGCTCCAAAATCTGCACTGCCTCCCTATAGCTTCAAGATGCTCGTTTTGACCTTCAAAGCACTAAACAGTCTGGAGTCGACCCCACATATCTGAAAGACCACCTGTCCTTCCATGCCCCATTGCAGTCCCTGAGATTGGGCACCATCTGTTAGCATTCACATGACAAGGGCCCACAAGGAGGCATTCTAAGTCACTGCCCCATACTTTGGAACTCCCTCTCCCTGGAGGTCTGCCTGAGCCCTGGTCTGAGCATCTTCTGAAGGCAGTGTAAAACTGTTTTGTTCAAAAAGGCATTTGGTGGGCAAGAATAGGGGGTTGGGGTGGCTTTGGGGTAGTGGGGCGGGGCGGGTTGGGTGAGGAATGAGGAGGTGGTATTGGGTGAATCTTTGGGGGGTTTGAGGGGTCTAGGTTATGTTTTTATATAATAATAATAATAAATTGTATTTGTTAAGTCATGACCATAGGTCGAGACTAAAGGAATACAAACGAGAAAACTTAGAAAAACCATATATGAAGATTACAACAAAAGATCACAGGCCAGCAATAATAATGAATAACAGCCAATTCGCAGTAACTTGACCAAACTGACATAGAAACAGAAGAGCAAACCATACAACCATAACTAAAGAAACAAAATAAAACACGAGTAAAATAAATTAAGAGCAAATTAAGCAATATGGATGGTGAGGAGGCGCCATCGACAGAGTCAACCCCTACCCTTGAAAATCATTTTGGTTCCTTTTAATCAAGGCCAAAGCCATATTGGCAAGATTTTTAATAGAAGCAGCATCTTTAGATGAGGCCAGAAAGGTTAATAGTTGTTGGGGTGGCCAATAAATTTTATTCTTTAGCACAGGAAACAAACATTTCTGCCAATATTCATCCATGTAGGGGCAGTAAAATAGTAAGTGAAGCAAATCTTCTATTTGGACCAAGGTGCAACTGCACAATCTGAGAGGATATAGGAGCCCTTTCCTTCTTCCAGATAGGACCCTAGAAGGAATAAGGTCAAATCTGAGAAGAGTTAAAGCTCTTCTCTGAGCCGAGTTGTCCAAGGCCGTCAGGTAAAGTTCCCTCCCAGGAACTTTTTAAAAGAGTTGATAAAATGGAGCAGATTTTAAATTGGCAATCCTTCTCATATCCTTTGCAGTCACCAAATCTGCCAGCTGTCTTAAAATCAAAGAATTTATCTAAGTATTAGACAGAAGTGCGACTGCCTCCATGGATTGCCCCGTCATTCATAAAAGAGAGATTAGTTTCCTATACCACTGTGATGAGAGTGTAGGAGAATTGAATTCAGTAAAACAAAGATAAGAGAACCTATCTTCTGTCATACCCCTCACCTTCAGACAATAAGAAACCTGAGCCAAATGGAATTTTATTGTAACCGGTAAAACACCTATTTCCAATCTCACAAGCCCAGATGGGGTGTTCTTTGGTACGGAAAGGATCACCCATAAAAAGCGATCTTGAAAATACTCCAGATTGTTCCGAAGAAAAGGTCCCCAAATTTCGGCACCATAAAGGGCTTGTGGACTGGCCTTGAAATCCAAGTTTCAAGGCAGATGATATAAGTTTACCTCCATCCTTCCTCCAGAACTTAAGAAGCCCCCCAATTGATTGATCCATCTTTAATTTGGTAAATTCTGTGTGCTTTGCCCAAAAACCAGTTGCAGAAAATGTCAGCCCCAAATACTGGTAAGACTTGACTTGTTCAAGGCTGATGTTATCAAGCATCGAGTTAAATTTACGAAAGCTCTTGGCCACTACAAGTACTTTTGTTTTTTGGTAGTCTCTTCAGACCCAATCTGGCATTTGACACAAGGGCCATGTCATCTGCATAAAGCAGAATAGAAATCCACCTGTTTTGTTTTGCAACAGGGTAATATAAGTCACTGGCAAGTTCTGAGAGAATTCCATTTATGAAGAAGTTAAAAATAAACGAGCCAGGACACCTCCCTGTTTCACCCCATTGGTGGCAAGTATAGTATCCGGTAGATACCCTTTTGGAGTGAGTCGTATTCTCAACAAGGTGTTTGAATAAAGACAGAATACAAGAGAGATTAATCTCCTATTTTCAGGCAGCGGTAGCTGCCTGAAACTTAAATGTACAGCCACTGTTAGTTATAAACAGGGGACTGCTGAAGCCCCGAGTTTGGAGAAACCGCTTTACCTACCTTTCTGAAAATTTAACCATGGCTGTAAGTTGTGAGGACCATCATATCCACAAAGTTTGAAAAAGATCCATTAGGAAAATACAATGTTATTACTGCTTAAACGTTAATTGCTTGTGGTCAAAATTCACACTGGACT
>QEPC01015148.1:1625721-1637617 GCA_003113815.1 Sphenodon punctatus | reverse complement strand
ATTAAATATTGCTCTAAGCGTGAATTAATTTCTATGTTTTTTGGCGTTTATGTTTTGTTGCAGTGTATGGAGTGGAAGGTGTTTTGAACTGTAATTGTACTCAATTGTGTTTTTGTGTGTATTTTAAGAAAAGTATTGTACATTTAAGTGTCTTTTTAAACTGTTAAGTTTTTTGCTTTAGTTAATCTATATTGGTTGTAGATAATTTAGTACATAAAAGTTTATATCTATAAGATTGAAGACTGACCTAAGATCTACAAAAGAAAGAAATGGAACCCCTCTTCTGATCCTAACATATTTGTCAATCAGATGTGCCAAGGTAAAGCAATGGTCCAAGGTAAAGCAATGGTCCAATGGACCAGTGCGAAAGCCAGCCTGTTCCTCTGAAAAGAAGCTAGCGTCTTTTGCCCAGGCCTCCAGTTTGATTAATAAAAAATGGGCATATAATTTAGCTATCACACTGATCAAGCTACTTGGCCTATAGTTGGATGGGAGCTCTCTATCACCTTTTTTAAAAATTGGAATAATTATACTAATATTCCAACCAGATGGAACTAAACCACTGCAATTAATGGCATCAAACAATATACAAATGATAGGAAGCCACCAGTCAATTTTATTTAATAAGATATTGCCGGGTATTCCATCACCACACGAATGGATTAGTTCTAAAAACCCTCTAATTTCCACAGGATTCACTGGAGGTCACTGGGGGAGGTCCTTTAGGCTAATGGAGTTCAAGACTGGTATGTCAGGCATTTGGTTAAGGATCTCTGAAAAATGAGATTGCCATGCAGCTGCAGCAATGTTTGAATGGATCTCAAAAGGACGCATTCCATTATTAACCATGTGCCAAAACTTAGATTGATTACAGGTAAGGACTGCATCTTCAGGAGAAGACCATAAAGATTGTTGGTAATTGAGGTTTTTTAGTCTAAGCAGTTATCACTAATATAATTTACAGAAAACCCCAATTGGGATAGTTGCTTCCGAATTGCCTTTTCCCAAGAACTCACAAACACGTCTTTACTCATATATTTTAGTAGTCTTTTATTTGGGAGTTTGGTCACCCAGAGCCAGAATTTTAGTGAGAGCTCCCAGGCCACGATTGACCAACTCCTTGATCCAAGCTCAAGTCGGATTACCATGGCTGGCGTGCCATTTGGAACTCTAAGAAGGCCCTTAAAGAAGGATGCCTGCAGGAGGTTAAGATCTTGCCCAGAGAGGGGGGCCCACAATTCCACTCCATACAGAAAGGAAGTCTTCACTTTACTATTGAAGACTTCTAGGGCCAAATCTACATTTTCCCCACCCAATCCAGTAAAAAATCTTAAAATGGCTTGCATTACTCCTTTTGCAGCAGCAAATGTCTTTTGATAATGGAACCTCCAGCTCCCCTGGGCATGGAAGTAAATTCCCTAGTATTTAAAACATTTCACCTGCTGCAGGTGATGGTCGTCAACTGCCCAGGTGAAAGTCTTGAGAAAACTAAAACTTTTGATTTCTCATAAATGATTTTTAATTTGTTCTCTGAACAATACGCAGAGAAAGCCCTTAACTGCCTGTTCAGCCACACACGTGTTTGGGAAATGATGGCCAGATCATCCGCATATAGTAATGCACCAACTTCTTTCGAAGCTAACTTGGACGGGAAGAGGTTTCTTTGGTTCAATCTGGGGATTACATCATTAATGTATAAATTAAATAAGACGGGAGCTAACACACATCCTTGTCTTAGACCCTTCTCTACCCGGATCTCCTCTGTTAAATGGCCCTTACTGTCGGCTTTCACGACTAACGTAGTATCCTTATAGAGTCCCTGGATAAGGCGTAACAATCTTCCGCCAATAGATAAAGTTTTAAACTTCTCCCAGAGAAGCCTCTTATTCACAGAATCGAAGGCGGTGGTGAGGTCCAGAAATGCTACATACAACTTCCCATTAAGCGTTTTGTATTTATCTATTATATAAGCTAAAATTAGACATTGTTCTATCGTTGATCTACCCCTCTTGAAACCCGCTTGCTCAGGGCACAACATTTTTTCTTGATCCATCCATTTCACCAGCCTATTTAAAAGGAGTTTAGCGTAAATTTTACTTACAATATTCAAAAGGCTGATTTGTCTATAATTTGTGGGATTTGTTCTTAAACCCTTTTTATAAATGGGGATGATAATAGCTTTTCCCCACCCCTCTGGGATACAACCTGAGTCATTTATGGCAGAAAAAAGAGCTGTCAATAAGGGAATCCACCAATCCATATACTCCTTAATAAATTCAATCTGAACAAGATCAGAACCAGGGACTTTATTGTTTGAAAAAGTCCCTATAATTTCAACCACCTCTGCCGGTTCCACAGGCAGCCAAGTTGGAATGTTGCGTTGTGTGCCTCTTTTTTTAAAAAAAGGAAAGAGCGATGTTTCCCAGCAGACAAGATCTAACTGGATAGGGCCACTCTTTTCCAAGTTGTATAAAATGAGTGTACACTTTACTTTGAAGCCAAACTAGCAAATCAGAGTAACATAAAGATGATAATATTTATAAATAAATGGAACAAGAGACTCAGAATATAAAAAATAAACATAGTTTACATAAATTTAAATAGAAAATATCAGTAGCTTACAATAGAATGGTATTGATAATCAATCAAAGTTACATGATCTAAAAAACATTTCTATTTTAAGAAAATAGCTTCTAAAAGCTTAACATATGCTCAATTCATTGGCTCCGAGGTATCAAAAATAATACATTACATTCTTTCCCATTTCTTCCCTTTTTTCTGTCATGAGAAAAAGATCCCAATATCAGTTTAGGAACTCATTCTGAAAAAGCAAAGCCAGTGTCTCCCATCTTAAAGCAAACTGGCAGTCCTGAGACGCTGATGCTGATGATGTCAGTTAGTATGGAAATACACAGGATTCCAATTGGTTCTCTTAATTCTGAGCAAGTAAGGAGACTGAACAAAGAGTCAGATTTCCTTCAAAGTTTGAACAAAGCCTCATATTTCCATCAAAATTAATTGTCAGATTACAGAGAGAACTGACCACAGCTTCAAGGTTTTTTAACCAATTAGTTGAAGCAGCTGTGCCTGCTTGGAAAAACTAAAACTTAAAACTTTCACTTTGGGGATGTCTGTACCTGACATCATTTGTCATTTAGACATATAGACTGATACGGCCCTTAGTCTGGCCTCTAACTTTAGCCATTTCCCCCTGTTTCCTTAGATATGGTGAAAAGTTCACTGAGAAGTTTTTTAAAAGTTCATTGGAACACACTCTGAGGAAGCCTCAGCCTGAACCAAGGTATAAGGAATTCCTATATAGACTGATTCTAAAAATCAATGCATTGGATACAAATTAATACAGTAAAACACAAGTTCAATACATTGAAACAGAAAGTTAATATATTGAAACTCAAAATCAATACATTAGGAACACAGATGCCCCAAAAATATATGCTTATAATAGGAAATACATGACAGGAAGCTGCACTAGATCAATCTCATAGACTGCAGATTGGTCCACATCGCTCAAGAGCATATTTACGGGGGGGAAATCTCCCTCTAAGTATGGGGAGGTATCGGGAAGGATGGAAAACGCCTTTCCTTCCTTATAGAGCCATTTATTAGTTTCCAAAATGTCCTTGAATCCTTAGATCTACTAGCTTCTACCAAGGCAAGCCATTTGTTTTCCACGAATAAACGTTTCTTCAGTGTTAATAACTCTCTATATATTTTCTTTAAGATGAAATATTGGGATGGGAGAGTGCAACTTGAACCTGAATGGTAATTCCAATAAATTTGTTTAATTTTCCCTCAAGTCTCTCTACAAGTCTTATCAAACTAAGGTTGGTTTGACACATTAATATTATTCTTACTAGCCCCAGAAGTGGTTGCCTCCACTATCCACCTCTGGCAGCTAACAGTAAAGATATTGAATGCGTCCAAAACAGCTTTACTTTCCCACCCACCCCGCCCCCAAAGTATGGTCTCTACTGTCCTATTACATACTTCACTGCAATTAGACAGGTACCACATCTCCGAGAATACATAAGTTATCTCCCTTGTCAGGGAGAGAGTGCATCTTACCTGAAGACTAAGATAACAGCTCGGGCGAGATACTTGCTGATGTGCGCAAGAATAAATGTTCTTCCTTCAAACATTCTTCAGGGTCAATTGCAAGGAATAAGCTTTGGGGATAGACTGTGCCTATTTGACCAAACTGAGGTGGAGACAGTTCAGCATATGTTCTTTGGTTACCAAATGTATAATAAGATTAGAGTTTAATATCTAACAACCTTTCTTCAAAAAATTCCTGGAACGTCGGAGTTGAAACTTTTATGGTATGCATTAAACTCATTTGAGTTTATATGCGATTCGGCAAATTTCCTAATACAGGCATTTGGTTATAAGGTTCAGATTCATGCAATCTAAGGTATTAGAGGTAGTCATGGAGGATAATCATGGTACATGAGAAATTTAAGGGACGATCCCTAATGCTGGATTTAGTAAGTTCTATTTACATCTGAATTTTAATAACAATGGGGCCATATGGATTTTGGTTGGGTTTAGAACATATATAATTACCATGCAGCAGTTGGGCCCTACTAGGATTAGTGTCCCTTTTATTACTAGTTATTTTACTTTGATTTGAATGCTTGTATGTAGTGTATATTTTCTTGGTAGTACTGTTTTGTATTGTAACTGAAATGCTATGGCCTCGGCTATGCAAATAAATAAATTTACTTACTTACTTCACCCTTCAGAAACACTCCCAGGGATTCAGCCAAGTTTTTATTCCATTTGGGCGAGCAATGACACCACATACTTGTCGGAGTTAAATCAAATTGCTTTTTCAAATTTACAGCCCGCCCAGGTATGGCAAGGAGCAGAGACAGCGGTAAGTGATCACTCACTATACAACAAGCCACTGAGAAATCCCCCAGGAGCTTCAGTACATTCGCTGACACCACCGCATAATCTACAACACTGCTACACTGAGCCCCTATGAAAGTAAATTTGCCATTGGGATCACCAAATCCTGAACCATTTACTACATGGAGGTTTAGCCCAGCAGCTAAATTTGCCAGTCTAATGCCAGAAGCATTTATTTTCTTATCTTTAGAGGACCTGTTATTCAACTTGTCTGGAGGGGCCCTTGGGGAGCAATCACAGTACATCAAAATAGAGTCGTCGTCCAGACCCAATCTGGCATTAAAATCCCCCATCATAACAAAAAAGACTCTAGGGTAGTCCATCAATAATTGAGACAATTCATTTTCCAATCTTGACCAAATGGTAGAATCGAAAGTCCCCGCATTACATGGGGGCACATATACAGTCAATAGAATCATTAAATAATCTTCATATCGTATAATCACCCCTAGAGCAAAAGCAGTAAATCTAAGTTCTTTGACCAGATCTGCCTCTAGGCTTTCTTCTACAAAGCATGCCAGGCCCCCACTGGGATGTCCTCTAGAGCTGACAGATGTAGCTGGGAGACAATAAGATTTATAAGGCTCCAAGTGCACCATATCCTTGGCCCACGTTTCTTGGACCAATATTTATTTATTTTATTTATAAATATTTTTTAGTCATCCCCTCATGCCTACAGCATCTCAGGGTGGCTTACAATAACAATAAAATTCATAAAACAATATTTTAAAAACATCATCAACATTTTTTAAAACAGTCCCCATATCCACCCCCACATCTCCCATACCCACAACTACCCAACCCTCCCCTCCAAAGGCCTGGGAGAACAGCCAGGTCTTGCAGGCTTGACAAAATGCCAGCAGACCTGGGGCCAGGCAGGCTTCCTCTGGGAGGGAGTTCCAAAGTCGCAGCCCGGCCACCGAGAACACCCTCTCCATTGTAGTCCCTCGTCTCACCCAGGGGACCTCCAAGAAGGTGCCCCCAGTGGACCAAAGGGTTCGCTCTGAGTCATGGAGGGTGAGGCTGTCCCCAAGGTATGAGGGGCCCAGACCATGCAGGGCTTTATAGATCAATACCAACACCTTGAATCGGGCTCAGTACGCTATAGGCAGCCAGTGCAGAGCATGGAGCACTGGTGTTATGTGCTCCTATCGCCCACTCCCCATAAGGAGACGGGCCGCCGCATTCTGCACCAGCTGCAGCCTCCAAACCAGAAACAAGGGAAGCCCCACGTGGAGCGCATTGCAGTAGTCCAGCCTCGAGGTGTTTTTTTTGTTTGTTTGTTTTTTTTAAATCCAGCCTCGAGGTGTTGAAGGCATGGATAAGGGTGGCCAGGTCGGGCCTGGAAATGTATGGGGACAGCCTCCGCACCAGATACAGCTGGCGGAAGGTGGTCTTAGTCACTGCCTCCACCTGCCGATCCAGACGGAGACCTGAATCCAACACACACGCACCCAGACTCCAAACCTGCTAGGCAACAGGAGGATGGATCCCCCCATACACAAGGGGGGCCAGAACCTCCCCCGCCCTCCCCATCACCATCACCTCTGTCTTATCGGGATTTAGTTTGTCTGCTCTGCCTCATCCAATCCGCCACGACCTCCAAACATTGGGAAAGCAATGAGACGCCAGGACCTGGGTCAGTTGAAAACAAGAGGTACAGCTGAGCATTATCAGCATATTGATGACATCACACCCCAAACCCTCTCAGGATCTCCCCCATGGGCTGTATATACACATTAAACAATAATGGAGACAGAATCGAACCTTGCAGAATGCCGCAGGATAAGGCCCGGGGGCTTGAGGTTTCAGCCCCCAACACGACCCGCTGACTTCTCCCTGAGAGGAGTGAGTGGAACCACCCAAGGACAGTCCTGTCCAGACCCCCCAGATCTCACAACCATCTCAGCAGCAGCCGATGGTCCACAGTATCAAAAGCAGCCAAGAAATCTAGCAGGATTAGAAATGTTGAACATCCTGCGTCCATCTCCCGGCTGAGATCATCCACCAAGGCCACCAACGCCATCTCAGTACCATAGCCAGGGCGGAACCCAGATTGAAAAGGGTCAAGGAAACTGATGTTGTCCAAATGCTCCTGGAGCTGCAGTGCCACTGCCCGTTCAGTAACCTTCCCTAAAAAGGGAAGATTAGAGACAGGTCGGTAGCTGGCGAGTGTCACGGTGAGTGCGTCCACATCCAAAGATGGCTTCTTCAGCAGGGGGCACACCACAACCTCCTTGAGACTGGGTGACAGCCTCCCTTGCCAAAGGCGTGCGTTCACTACCCTCGCCATCACCGTCCCCAAGGTCTCCCTGGAGACTTTCACCAACCAGGATGGGCACGGATCTAATTCACAACTGGTGGCCCTAACAGACCCCAGGACATTCACCGTATCAGTTGGCATCACTTCCTGAAACTCATTGCACAAAGATTGACCAGACGGCGCCTCCTCATGCTCCTCACCTACTGCTTCCAATCCGGTGTCAAAGTTACTCTGGATCTGAGTGATCTTGTCTGCGAAGTAGGTGGCAAACTCCACACAGTGGGTCTGGGAAAAGTCCCCGTCCAGGCGGAGGGAGGCCAGACTGACCAGTCCCCGCACCACCCAGAACAGCTCTGCTGGACGTGACTTTGCAGATGCTATGAGGGCAGCAAAGAATTCCTTCTTTGCTGCCCTCACAGCCTCAACATAAGATCGCAAATGGGTCCTATGGAGAAGGTGGTCAGATTCAGAGCAAGTCCGACGCCAGCGTTGCTCTAGCCTCCTACCTACCTGTTTCATACACCACAGCCCCTCAGTAAACAAAGGGGCCCTGCGGTGATGAGACAGAGGGAGAAGACGTCTCAGAGCCACTCTGTCAATAGTCCACTCCAGCCAGATGTTCCAAAGCCGGACAAGCTCATCGACAGAGTGGCTGTCTGGGTCTAAACTTAATTCCCTCAGAGCCTCCTGGAACCGCTGCGGTTCCATCAACCTCCGAGGGTAGACCAACCTAACAGGTCCATTCCCCTTCTGGAGGAGGTGCGCTGAGAGACTGGCTGAATATAACCTGGTAATTAAGAAGAAACGTAACAAAATCAGAGTTTCCAGTCTTCGAGTGCCATCCAGATATAGCCCATGCACAAATTGAGAAGTGATCTGGATCATACCTCTGTTAGTGTCACATGGGGGCTAAAGCTTCCATCGGTGTTAACAAATTGTTATCCTCTTTCTGGGTTACGGGTATTTCCTTATTTACTGTGCCGATATTTTCAGGGATATTTTCTGGGTCTGCAAACATTCGGCCTCTATTTGCATCTCCTGGTCGGACACTTGCAATCGTATTTCTGGCCAAATCCTTTTAAAAGTAAAGGACAGATCATATTCCCTAGAAAACCCAAGTGAGCCCAAGATGGATCCAATAGCAAATTCCCATCTTCCCTGAAAAGCTTTTACTGCGCGATGCGCCAAATTTTGTTTAAGGGCCCAAGCCACAATTTTAGTCAATATTTCAATATGGTCAAAATAGCATAATGGGCCACCAGTTTAATACCCATCTCACGTCTCAAGAGAATAGCAGGGGTAGAGCGAGGAACGGCTAACAAATTCCTCAGTAGCCTATTCTGTTCCTGATCCAGCTCCATTAATTTAGTCAGCCCCCAGATCGCAATACCATACATGAGTTGGGGAATCATCTTTGCACTTAGCAACTTGAGGGCAGGCATGACAAATTGACCCCCTTTATTAAAAAATAACAAACCACTTATCGCCTTGGCAGTAGCCTTGGAAGTAGCATTAGCTGCCTTAAAATGGGGGGAGCCCAGGAGGCTCAGGCTGCCACAAGTACTCCCAAATACTTATAAGAAGATACCTGCTTAATTTTTTTGGAGTAGTTGATACTTAATTGTTTATCCTCACAATACACCCCAAAAGCATTCATCAGCCTTCTCAGGCCAATCTGTGTTCTTGCCACTAATGCTGTATCATCGGCATAAAGCAGGTCCGAGGTAACAAAGCCCCCAATGTCGACCGGATGGTGCGAGTCAATGGTAAGGAGCCCCCTCATGTCATTTTAAAAAAGAGCAAACAGCACCGGGGCCAAAAGACACTCCTGCCTCACCCCCCAATTAACTGGCACCGGAGCCGAAAGGCTCCCCTGGTTGTCCATACACACCCTAAGTGAAGTATTGGAATGTAAGACCTGTAGAAGCAACAGCATATGCTGGATCTATGCCGTACCTATATAGCTGGTCCCACAACATAGGCCTACAGACAGAGTCAAAAGCAGTTTTTAGATCGATGAAGCACACATACAGTTTTAATTATTTGCCCCGATCAACATATTTTGCCATCAATTGCTCAAGGACCAAAATATGGTCCACAGAAGACATGGTCCTGAACCCTGCCTGTTCCGGCCCAACAATCTCAGCTTCCTCGCACCAAGATTGAATCTTTTTTAATAAAAGGCAGGAGTAAAGTTTTCCAACCACGCTAAGAAGGCTTATGGGCCTATAATTCATGGGGTCTTTTGGGCATCCCTTTTTAAAAATAGGAACAACAATACTCTCCTCCCAATCCCTCGGGACTTTGCCAGTTTCATTTATTCTTGTGAAGAGACGAACTAGCAATTGAAAGCAATAGCAGACATTTTCTCTTAAAAGCTCTGCCGGAATATAGTCCACACCAGGGGCTTTGTTTACTTTGAGCTCAGCTATCAGAGTGCTAACCTCCTCCGGGGTAACAGGGTCCCAAGGGAGGAGAGACATAAAATTTAGAGTGGCCAAACACCCTACCCTTCTAAGTTCTTTGGAGAAAATAGCCACATAGTGAGCTTCCCATAACCAGGCCTCAATTTTAAACGCGGCCGATCTCTGCCCTGAGGCCCAAGATCTCCTAATTATCTGCCAGAATTGATTTGAGTTATTGGCACGGGCAGCTTCGAAAAGCATATTCCATTGGTCCATCCTAAAGCTTTCCCTCGTGTCCCTTAAGAGTTTCTTATATTCCCTCCTGGCATTTAAATATATCCCCCTCCACCCTTCGGGATTCATTTTTCCTCTTCTTTTATGAGCCAGCCAATATAAATCTCTCTTTGCCCTAAGGCTCTCCTTATCAAACCAGCCAAACGCTAAAAAGGCTGAACTACAATTTTGTGACAAACTTGGAGAGGCAGGGCTGGAGTGAGGCCACCAAGTTTTCATATACTAGAAATACGGTGTCTTTGTCTACCTCCATACTGGACAAGGTTATATGGGCAGGGCTGGGCTCCCTCAGCAGTAATCCTGTTCTTTATTGACTGGGTCTCAGTGAGAATGGGGCCTTTCCATACAAGGCATTATCCCTTCCACAATAGAGCCCCTCGGTTAGCTTGTCAGTTTGGCAGACTGCACCAGACAATTTAAAGTGAATTCTCAGTGCCAGTGATGCAGCTCATGGTTTATTCTTCAAGTGAAGAATGAGCCACTAGACGTCTCTGTTGCCCTTGATGAAACTGGTTAACGGCCGAGGTTGCAAGCAAAAAATATCCCTAAAATCCATAGCAGTTGTCTGAACAGGGCTGCTTTCCTATATTTCATTTATATATTTTATTCTTCGTTGGGTGTTAAATTGAGCCAGATGATTGTTGCTGCTGGCTACAAACTGCTGGTGCTCCCAGTAATCAAAACCAGTAGCCCAGGCGCACCTCCCCTCATTACAACAACTGCCTCCCTACACATCATTGTGCAGTGAATCTAATGAAAAACAAATACAAATTGGTGGCAAGATGGATGGTTCTCATCTGATTCCCATTGCTCAGCATTAATAATAGATATGAATGTCCCTGGATAGGTACAAGATCCTAGCATGGCAACTTTTTAAAATGCAGAAATCTGCTTGCCATGATTGCGCAGGGACATATGATTGATTGCGTGTTCTCTCTCTCCATCTCACTCACTCCTGGGACAAATGAAGGTAGGCACAAAAAGCATTTATAATTAATAAATTGGTTTTTTCTGACAGTCTAAAAAATAATGGCCTGAGACCCTGTATGCAGATGAGAACAAGACAATTAAGAAGCCTCACATTTGTCCTGCTCTCTCCATTCTTCCCCTCTTTCAGTTTTAGGTACAGATACAGAAGCTGACAGTGGCTCATGCAAGTGGCCTGCAATCTGTCAATCAACTTTTTCTGTCTTCAGTCTGTGTCACCATAAATGCAAGAAGGATTCGCACTTGGTTTCCAAATAGTGGAAATTATTAGGATAGTAATGATGATAGTTTTCTTCTTCCATCTAAGGATCTCAAAATACTTTATAAATGTTATTAAAAGCCATATAATACTCCCTACCACCTGGAGGTAGAATCTCATTTTGCAGATGAGGAAATAAAGGTACAAGAAAGGCAAATTAAATACCTAAGGTCCCAGAATAAATCATGAGCAGAACCTGAAACAGAAACTTTTATTTGGGACTGTGTGCAGCTAGACTGCTAGAATCTTCTAGAGAGCAAGGACTCTTCATCCATGAATAGTCAACATGGATTTAGCAAAGGGAAGTTCTGCCTCAGGATTTTTTAAATTAATTATCATTATTAATGGATGATCCACTAAAATAGTATTTCAGTCGGAATTCTTTTATTTTTTTTAATCTATTGGAATTTTTTGAAGGTGTGAACAAGCATGTGCATAAGGGGGAGCTGGTCAATACAGTGTGTTTCAGAAAATATTTGATAAGGTCCCTCATGAGAAACTCTTGGGGAAAGTAAAAAGTCATGGGATAGGAGGCAGACAGACAGTGTTCTATTGTGGACTGATAACTTGGACCTGGATACATTGGACCTGGACAGACACTCTGTCTATGAGCTGGTCCAGCATTGGAACAGCTTGCTGGGGGAGGCCATTGACAGGGTGGCTCCGAGATGTCTCCATCTCGTCACCGCAGGGCCCCTTGGTTTATTGAGGGGCTGCAGTGTATGAAACAGGTAGGCAGGAGGGTAGACTGACGCT
>QEPC01015148.1:1541168-1561428 GCA_003113815.1 Sphenodon punctatus | reverse complement strand
GTGATTTAGTTTTAGTGTTTGTAGGAGTAGGTCTGTGTACTTATTAGATAATCCATTTAGTTCATAGCATTTAGAATAGTTAATAGCAGTTAGATTTAGTGTAGATAGATAGATATAATATTAGATAAAAAAGATAAATTAAAAAAACCCATATAAAAACCAAAAAACCAAATAAAAAACAAAAGAAAACCATATAAAACCCAATAAAAAACCAAAAAACCATATAAAAAACAAAAAAACACCCATAAAAACACTTCCCAAACAGCCGAACTGAACAGCCGAACGGCCTAACCGAACGGCCTGTTCGGACGACCGAACCGAACAGCCGAACCCGAACTCGGCGAACTAGTCGAACTGCCGAACCGAACGGCCGAACCGAACGCAGCTGAACCAAACGGCCGAACCGAACGCAGCCGAACCTAACGGCCGAACCGCGATCCGTTCGCCCATCCCTACACTCTGTGGGCTTATGTCTTGGCAAATAGCAATGCTACATTCATTGGGTGTTTTTAAATGAGCACCATGGGAAGGGGTGAGTGTCTGTGGCTGCTGAGTGGCACAGCTGTGGGGCTGCTTTTTCAAGAGTGCTCCGTGCATGGCCATGAGTGGCCACTATGTGGGTCACAGGAGCACGCCTCCCCACGCGCCACCATCATACAACAATTGGACTTGTGGCTGGTGGGGGAGCCATGCATGGACATGTCTTGTTTTAAAACGCCCATTGAAAAGGATCTAGAGTACTTCTTGCTAGATATCTGAATGGAGGAGACTACAACTTACAAGCACTAAGTTATGTTCCCATGCTGGAGCTGAGGTTAAGACTGGACTGTGAAAGTTCCTTGAGGTGGGCTTTAATTAGAGAATATGAGCGCGATCCAGCTCCATACAAGTCAATGGGAGTTTAGCCATTGACTTCAATGGGAGCTGGATCGCGCTCTAAGAGTGCAATGGTTTGCCATCTCCTTAGGCATGTTGCATTGATAGAGCAGCTAGGTGAACCTTAACAGTTGCTGTAGAAAGACCTGAATTCCTGAGCTCAGTTGATTATGTGATTACATCTGAAATAGCTGCCAAATACCACAGCAAATCTCTGTTCATGGACAACAAATGAAATGTGTTTGTGTGCATAAGTTAAATATGAAATAACTTTTCATCTCCACTATTTCCAGTAGCCATTTGTAAGAAGTTGTACTAGTCCAAGCATGGTAAAAGTTGGAAAGTTTTACCAAAAGTTTTGGTACAAAACGTTTGGTAAAAGTTCTAATCTGCAAATAGAACAGTGCAGGGGTCTAGCTGCGAAGTAATGAAAAGATGTTTCTTAACTTCAAAAATGTTAAGTCCTCAACTGAAGCTGTGAAGGGTTCTGATTAGTGGAGAAAGAGGTCTACTTTTAGTAGGGATGGGCAAACAGAACTGAGTTCGGAAATTCGGTTTGGTTAAATTCGGTTCAGTTCGGAAGTTCGGTTTGGTCGACTGAACTATTTGAGTTCGGTCCGAACACCGAACTTCCGAACTGCGTTCGCCCATCCCTAACTTTTAGCTTTTAACTAGAAATATTTCTTCCTAGGTAGCATCAATGTGAAGAGTAGTATGAAGGTCCCTGAGTAATATGAGAATGAAAAATAAGAAGACAAGAAACAGCTTTTACTTGTGGTTTGACACTCCTGAAGACTTGGCAGTGACTCTTTTCTCTTTGATTTTGGTGAGCATGTCATCTATCTTCTATGAAAACAGTCCAATGCCAACAAAAGAACAGTTCTCCATTTTGGCTCTTTTCTCTAATGCCAAGGCTGTGAAGCAGAGTTATTGCACATGCTATCTTTCCTAGTGGTGCAGTTGGATATATAACTGGAATCAGGATAGAGCTGGAGGCCTTCTTGCTGCAGCATGTGTGCTCCCCATTTCAGCAGGGGTGGGCCATGGTCCCAGTGACACTCAGCTCTAGCACGGGTGGCCCATTGTGCTGAACAGTACCCCTGAAGCATATTTTAGTCTCCAACCACCAGAGTTCCAGGACAGTGGGAATATGACTTTGGCAAAAGCCTGTCAAACCCCACATCATACTCCTGAATGAACCCGGTGATGTTTTTCTCACTCGGAAGGGCAGCAATACACCACATGTATTCTGGTAGGAATTTGGTGGCATCCTTGAATGTTATGCTATTGTTCTCCTGGTGTGCTAGCCTATGACTTACTTCATCCTTTCACACAGATCTTACCACTTATGGTCAGCCTTGTGTGGCGAACAGTCATGCTCACCAATAGTATTCACAGCCAGAGTGCTGGCTGCCCAGAACCAATATGACCTGAGCAAACCTCTCCTGCCTGTGTGACCATTTCAGCGTGTGCAATCTTTGACAGGAAGATGGCCACTTCCAGCGGACTCCGACTGGACTGAGGACCCTTGCCCACCCCTGATGAGCCACCTTGGCACTGAGCCCCTTCCCATGTGCCCAATAGTGCGCTTGTACTCTTGGCCGTCTCCTCCCCTGCCCCACCCTCAGCATCCCCCCTCCTCCTCCTCCTCCTCAAGTGCCTCAGTAGCCTACAGGGGTCCAGGATTACTCTGGACTGCTGGCTATGCTTGCCCATGGAGCCATGACCTTTCCTGCACCCCTGCTCCTGCCCTTCTCCATCCCTGTGGGGCTCAAGACTGTGGCAGTCAGTGCATGAATGGTGCTAGGGAGCGGATGGGTCCCTTATATGTGGGGAACATGGTGTGTGTACACACTGTGATTGACTGGGCTGTATCTGCATAACCCTTGTGGAATGCACCAGCATGCTAGGTTGCCATTGGTGGTGGTGCAGACATGTGCCTGCCACGCGAGATACTTGTGCGATGTGTGGCCATTTCCACATGCCGGACAATGCTTTTAATCTGCATTCACACAGAAGACGTCTCCTGTCCTCTGCTGAAGGTGCTGTCCCCCAGTGTCCAGCAGGAAACCCAACCAGCTGATTACATCTTCTGCTAGATGTCCTAACTGTGATCATGCAGCTGAAGCTATTCTACTGGTGATGATGATCCACCAGTGACTGAGCCCCTAGCCCTGCATATACCAGTCTAGAATTAGAGCTGAAATCTATTGCAAAAAAATTATCTGCAGTTAATCTACAGGACCCCTTTCTCAGTGTGGAAATTGCTCCCTCCAGATATCTGTCTCAATTCCTCCCCTTTTAAAAAGCATCTGAAAACTTATTCTCCCCTCAGTGTATTCTGTCCTCCCTCGTTACCTTCCCCTTTAAAATTGTTTTAAATAGACTACGTTTTATATTGTTTTATTATTGTATTTTTTGATTGTGGGGCACTATAAAAATAAAATTATTATTATTATCATCTGGTATTCCAAACAGCTTGGCAATTACCCGGTAACCAGAGACCCATGTTCAGTGCTTTTTCCCCATTGGTGGGAAAGGGGAAAATATAGTGAACAAGAGTCCTTACCGGTACCTATCAGGTAATGTAGAGGCTAATACCAGATATTACCATTTACCAAATAACCAAACCAGTCTGGAGGGAGGGTGTAAGGGGAAAAAAAAGTTAAATAGTAATTAAATGGTAATGCAGTAAAAAGTACATGGTAAATGGTTATCCAGTTAATGTGGTAACCCCACTGAGCTGGCTATGTGCCACGGGTCAGCTGGTACCATACCCCCATGGAGTCGGCCACAGGGAACCATGTTGCCACTCCATGCCCAACCTGCTAGGGGAACCTTTCCTGTCATGCACCCCCAATATCCCTCACAATGGACTTGGGCCATCAGGGCACCCATACATCCCCGTGGGTGGTGGGTGATAGCGTGCAGGGTTTCTGTACTCCCAGAGTCCCTTTGTTACTGGATGTGCCTGCTGCCTATGGCCAGCCCTCCAGCCATGCATAGGGCTCCCACATGACTTCCATGTGAGCCTTGTGTGCAAAGCGTGTGTGTTCAAACTCTAGCAGTGATGTAGTATTGTGCTGCCGCTTTCTTTTGCGTTACAGCCTACTCATGCAAGCCCCTCGTGGTCTCCAGATGTGCCTTACTGGGTGTAACCCACCGGTCAGAAAGGACAGCAGCTGTGGGCAGGCACCTTGGAGTTCTGCACAAAGAGGGGTTCATGCACTTCTGTGAGAGGTGCAGAAGAGCAATGGCTCTTTCACAGCTCTCCCCCCCTCCCACCAACAAGGGACCATGGATGGCCAGTCGCTGGGTGGCCAGATTCCACCCTTCCCCAGCCCTGACTTCTTGTGAGTCGCCCTGAGCTGCTGTTGTGAGCAGGAGGGAGTGGGCTAGAAATGGCTCTAAATAAATAAATACAAATAAGTGGAAGCACTTGAAGGCTGTTTTTCACAGTGTTGAGGCCAGGGGTCACAGGCACATGGCCTCTTCCCCCCCCCCCCACCCCTTCTGGATGCTGCAGCACTTGTGGGAATGGGCTGGCAGGCCTACCTACTGGAATAGACATATGCAGTGTGAAAGCAGGGATGGTGCCCCTGTTGGTGCAAACCCCGCAACCTGATGCGGCCCAAGAGCACCCAGTCTAGTCCTCAGACCCCAGCTGTAGCGGATGCATCTGGCCCCCTTGAGGGGCTCCAGCAGCGCACTATCAGAATGACCCTATCCTTGTTGGCCTAGCATCCCCTGCCAACTTCCAGCCACCAGATCTGGACAACCAGGATACCATCCTCAGCCTGAAGCATGGCACCCAGACCAAGAGTGAATGTGTGACATTTGCATTGGTTATGCAGGCCCTTGGTGCCATCCCCATTGGATCATGTGTATGACTGAAATGAGCAGCTAAACTGATGCTTGTGAGAAATTTGGCAATGTCAAGAATCAGGATCCATTTTCTGACTGTTTCCTGATACCGATGCAATTTCTCAATTCTCACACTGTCACGAGATACTGTCCTGATTTACTGACTTTTCACTTACCATTTACCATGAACCATTCATTTACTGCTTACCACATTGTTGAGGGTACCTTTTTACTTCTCGGTTTGTTGTTTCCGCAGTTCTGAGCCAACCATTGTGCAAGTAGCCCACCCCTTAATCTCCACTCGAGTGCCTCCAGTCAGAATTGTTGTTCTAAATTATTCCCTTTGATTTGACCAATCTGCAACTGGATTGTAGATTAGTAAAGGAATCTGCATACCAGCCAATGAGGGACAAGGAAGCGCAAGGGAAAACAGAATGCAAGAAATGCAGCATTGCATCGGCATTACCTCTCAGGATTTGAAATGGACGGCAAAGCAGTAAGCAGAAATTTGGTACATCAATAAACAAAATGTTAGTCAAGGCATTACCAAGTACTGCATTGGGAACTGGGATTTCCCAATACAGTACTTGGTTGTATCGTATTAGGAACCGGGATTTCAACAGGATTTCCCATTTTGGCGAAATCTCATTTAGACCCTAGTCCTGTGTGTTCATGGACTGTCTGGGCCACAAGTCCCTGGAACCAGGATGGGGATGGGGAGGGGTGGAGGCAGGTACAGCTGTGTCCACTGCAGGGGAACAGTCTGGTTGCACAAAGTGGCATGTGTGAATGCACATCCCATGACAAATCATTAAACTGGTGGGTCTGTGCATGAAGGCCCATAGTGGGCACTGTGCAGTGTGCCATGGGTGCTGCTGTGCCTAGTGTCTCCCAGTAGCACCTTGATGGGGCATCATTGGCATAGATACCAAGCACTAGGCAGAACTGTCCTTCCTGGACTTGGGGACCCAGTTTTGGGCCTTCCATCTGTGTTGGGCCAGGAAGGGGGCAGGTTGACTAGGGGGAGCATGGGGGGATGGTGTACAGGGACTGTGTTTTGTGCTGGGTCAGGGGTCACAATAAAGATTACTGTTTGAATTCTTTAGCAACAATTTCCTGTCATTATGTCCTTCTAGTTGTAGGTTAGGAGTTCAGTCCTCCCACTGGATGGTGTACAGGGGTCAAGGTTGGTGTCATCCTCTACTGCAGTTTGTGGTGGCACGGGTGCCCTTCTGAGGCCACACCCTGGGACTAGGTGGATGGGTGCTCACTCGCTGCCTGCCACCTGCCAACCTCCAGCCACTAGCCTCCATGCCACATTACAGTCCTTGTGGCTCCCACTGCCAAGGTCTGTACTAGAGTACTTGCTTTTTCCTTCTCCAGGTGTCCCGCTCTCCATGGCAGCATGTCTGGCCTTCCCCTTCCCTGGGGATGGGTGGATCCTTGCACTACAAGGTCACCCAGGCCTGTACTGGGCTGCCATGGGTGCTGACCTGCCCTTGTGGCACCTGCCATCCCCATTTTCTGTGGGTTGCTGTGGCTCGTCAGGACTGCCTCCCCTCGCTTGGGGCCTTGCTCCCCTTCTCCCCTGGTATCCCCCCGTTCTCTGACTTAGCAGTTTAGGGGGTGGCAGCTTAGGGGGTGCTTATGCCTGTGGGCCCCTGCAGTTCTCCCTGCTGCCTGTGACCTCCAGCTGTGCTTGGCCCATGCAAGGGGCCCGTGTACACCCCTCACTGGCCACACATCCACTTTCCTCACTCTGCCTTGCTCACGGGCACCGCTAAAGAGCCTTTCGTGGATTGAAGATCCAGGATGCAAATGTGCCAGAAAGCTGGACTCTACGAAAATCAAGAAAGGCCTTTAAGGAATGATATGGCTAAGGGAAGCAGTCTTGCAAGGATCTTTTTAAAAATTAGATTTGCAGAGGTAAGGGGAGTAAAGCAACCTAGAAAAAGTACGTAGTCAGAGCAGCAGCTGAGAAGACGTCACAAAAATACGATCTCCAACGACAGCACATAGTCTGCCACATCAATATATGTCAACTCAGTACATAGAAAGGAGTCAAGTATAAAAGTCATCAGACTGAAGATGGTGGGCACACTTGAACCATCCAGAAGGGAGTGTGGCAGAGATATTCTTGGGAGTTTGGGAAAACAGCATCCCCAATACATCTGCCAAAAGCCAAAAAGAGATCAGGTGGTTTAGGGACCTACTATAACAGCAGCTAGAAAAACTGCTTTCAGATTCCCACCCCTTCCTCTCACCACCTTCACCCTCCAAGCAGGGCAAGAGGAAGGAAGTGTATCGATGTCTGGGTTTGCCCTTTTACAAAATAATTCATTTCTCCCTATGCCGTTTGTGTCCCAAGGCCCACAGGTCCTATTTATGAATATTAATGTGCCAGTATCATAGCTCACCTGGCTTTCCAGTCACCAGTCCCAAAGCCAAGTCTGGAGAAACAGTACACAGAGGAATATCACTGGATGTTCTGACTTCAGCCAGAGACAGTAAACAACTGACACAACAAAACATCTTAGGTTTTTCAGCAATGTGACCAAAATGCTCCTTTCCTTTCCTTGTCTTCAGATTTGTGTATGAAGTGTGTGGCCTGTGGGGCTGTATGGAGGTGGAGCTGGGTTGGGTTTGATGCCACGCCCTTTCATGTAGGAAATGAATTGGTCTGGGATCTCAGCGAGGACATCTTTGGCAAGCCGGGCCATACTAAGGACGTGGTTTCCTGTACGGTCGATGTAATCCCGAAATGGAACAAACTGCAAGAGAAGGAAAATATGTCAGATATGAGAACACAAGAAGTGCCATACTGGGTCAGACTAATGATCCATTGAGCCCAGCATCCTGTCTCTGACAGTGGTCAATCTCAATCACTTTGGAGAAGCACTCAAAAGGTCATAATGGGGCGATTCATTCCCTGTTGTTCACTCCCAGCTGCTGACACTCAGAGGTTACGTTCCCCCAACCCACTTGTCTAATAGCCATTAATGGACCTATACTCCCAGAACTTATCTAATCCTTTAAAAAAACCCACCTATGCTACTGGCCTTGACCAGCTCCTCTGGCAATGAATTCCACAAGTTAATGATGCACTGAGTGGAAAAAATACTTCCTCTTACTTGAAATCTGCTGCCAGTTACTTTCATGGAGTGTCCCTTAATTCTAGTACGATTTGAGAGGGTAAATAACCATTCACCTATTTACTTGTTCCTTACCACTCATGATTTTATATACTTCTATCATATCCCCTCTCAGTTGTCTCCTCTGCAGCTGAAGAGCCCCAAACTATAAAGCCTCTCCTTCTACAGAAGCCGTTCCATATCTCTTATTTTTGTTGCCTTTCTCTGTACCTTTTCCAGTTCTATATCCTTTTTGAGATAGGGTGACCAGAATTGCACACAATATTCAAGGTAGATTTATATAGCAGCTTTGATATTTTCTGTTTTATTCTCTATTCCTTTCTGAAGAATTCCTAACATTCTGTTTGCTTTTTTGACCGCTGCCACACGCTGAACTAAAGTTTTCAATGTGTTGTCCAAATGACTAAAAAATCCTTTTCCTGAATGGTAACCTCTAATTTAGATCCCAGCATAGGGTGTTTTCAAATGTGAAGGAGGGACGGGACCACCACGGTTGGATCCAATTCGGAGAAATGCTGCCAACCTGGTCTGGAGTGGAATGGTACCCAGAACAAATGTGACATGAGCCAAGTGCAGTCAGAGAGCAGGCCAGATCTCAGCACAGTCCAGAGTGCTGGAGAGCCCGGAAATGAACAAGACGATGACTCCAGCAAAGGCCAAACCGCTCAGGGAACCACGCCCGGCACTCTGACATGTAGCCATGGCTGACTGCAGGCAAAAGAAACCAAAGCCGTCGCTTGCACCCACCCACAGCAGGGCTCTGTGAGGGCAAGGGAGGAACAGGCAAGCAGGCTGATCCAGGAAGGCCACTGGCAGTCACTGGTGGACCCAGCTATGAATCCAGGACAGTTGACAAGCACAGTACGCATAGAGAACAAGACAGAAGAGCAATCCTGAATGGCAGCACAGTGCATCCGCCATGCCAAGCAAAGCAGGGGGCAGCGGTCCCACACATGGGCGGGGCAGCGGTCAAACATCTGGGTAGGCCCAGCACAAATGACAGGTGGCCCACCCCAAATATAGAAAGGCACAGTTGTTAGGAATGACACCATCCCCCCTCCCCCAAAACCATAGACAGCCCCACCCCCCTTAGCAGCACCCCACGAGACACAGGTCAATGGGTGCAGGGGAACAGAAGGGGCAAAAGGAAAAAGAAAGAAAACGCCCCATGCAAAACCAGTCTGGTCGGAAGGAATAAGAATAAAACAAGGGAGGCTCCCAGGTAAAACAATGGAGCAGTCAAAAACAGGTGGCCTCCCTCTTTTGAGCTGAGCCCACCACAGCCACCCAAAACTCTGAGCAACCAATAGATAGATTGTTAGGCTGATCGCTCCACACCCGTTTAAAAATAGCCTTCTTCCCCTGTCTATAGAAACTCCCTTTTTCCCTCTGGTTCATCCTGCCATGTCCCCCATTGAAATCCTCCAAAGCTCTTTTTCCCCCAACACACCATGCAAAGGTTTCTTTTTCAGTCCTAGCATTCCTGAGCGCTTCTGGGACACCTTTTGTGCAAGTGCCTTTTGAGATTCCTTGCCCCGCCTCTCAGAAACCTATAACTGCCCTTGCCCCCCATGAGCAATTTGGATCGTTCTTGAATGCAAACACAAGTAGGTTACTCTGTGCGTGCTTGCCTCAAGGATCTCTCCCAGACCATTACCCCCTTTTTGGTCTGTCCAAGCTTCTTCTTCCCCCACCATTTCGAACACCGTTGGATCTACAGGGTTACCTGTCCCTTTTCAACAGGATTGGAGAAACATCTTCCCTTTTCCCACCTCTCGCTACATCCACTTACAACAGAGTAAGCAGACCAGAGGGTTTTGCTTGTAAATTACTGTATGTGTATGTCAACTGTGCTTGGTGGGAGGGTATAGAAACTTATTTGTATCATCCTAATTGGCCTGTGGGTGAACTGTTTATGTATTGTACTTAGTCCTTTGTCAATAAATCTCCCTTATTTGTATAGGAGTATCCCCTTTCTGTGTTGGGATGTAGGAGGGAAATTCCAGCCAGCTGACAGCTGACAGTGCATCATGTCCTCAGACTGATCTCAGTGGACATGCGCGGACCCTTTGAATAAAATTCGGCTAATTCCCCCTAAATTAAAGAGGTCATTGGGATATTGGAGTACCAGGTCCCAATATTCACTCATGGAGTGGGTCAGTGTCCTAACACAGTTGCAAGGGAGGGGGGACAGCAAAGGCCATCCCAATGTCCAGGTCCAGGGTGCAGTGCGGAGTGTCATGATGGCTGGTCCCATGCCGACCATGTGTTAAGCAGGGTCCACACAAAGTCCAGGTCCAAGGGGTCGGAGGCCGCAGGAGAGGGGGTGAGGGCAGGCCCGTTTTATCCACATATGAGGGCCAACGAACCATGGCCCCCACTACCCCAGAGTTCACATAAAGAAAGCAGATAAGGAAGTACAATTCAAAGGGGTCAACAATGGTCAAGCCTACCTGGAGTACAGACCCCGTAAAGTGCATTGTGCTTGGCTGCAGAAGCCTCCCTTCACTGGTACGGGCCACTTGGAGGACCCTCCAGGTGGTTCAGTCCAAGCTACCGGTTAAGGCAGATTCCATGGGTTCGGTCCAAACCTGCTGAGAGGCTAGTGAGTGGGCCTTGCAGGGCAGTGCACACCCACATCTGGATATTACAATGTTGTCCAGGACAACAGCATGCGGCCTAGTACATGGAGCACATGTGCTTGGATGCATGCCCTAGCATGCTCCCAGCCATCAAGGCACCACAGCAGGGTATGGCGATGGCGAGTGGTAGAAACGAACCCCCTGGTGAGTGACAGTGTTCCAGTTTGTGCCCTTTCGTAGTGGGACATTTTTCCCAGACCAGGCACTGTGTATCCATGGAAAGAGGTCAAACCGTGGGATTGGGTGCATACTGTGGCACATGGGGGGGAGGTCCCACTCTGACCACAGGGGCCCAGGAGTAAACCAGCACTCATCCACTGTGATCCCTGTGTAGATGGGCTTGAACCCTTCAATAGCTGCACCATCCCTTCTCATGGGGTCCAGAGAGCTCACAGGGTTCCCGAGGGCCATGGGGTGTGGCTTGCCACGTTGGGACCACAGCAGTCCTGCATGAAGTGCCCCTAGAATGGTATTGGAAACACTCACCGATCTCCGTTTCCAGTCCACAGTCAACTCGGTAGTGCAGGCTGTAATGTATGGGACTACGTGGTCGATGAATGCATGCAGCTCGTGCACAGATCATAGCAGACCGTCTGTGCAACAGTCAAGGCTGCCCTTCCACACCAGCCATCTAATCATTTGCATCCAGGCCGTACCCCCGTCCTCATATGGCCAGTTCAGTAACATGGAGCATACGCCCACTGTTGTAGCTAGGGGGTTGGGGTTAGCAACAGGTGGTCACCATCCATTCGCCATAATAGGTAGCAATTCCCAACCATTTGGAGTACTCATGTTCAGTCCACTGTCACCCTCCTGTGGAGTCCCTCCAGCTGCTCCAGAACATAGGGAGGGATCTGGCTTGCACTGCTGTCATCATGCAGCAGGTCAGCAGGGATCTCCAGACAGCAGGTGGGCACATGAACCATGTTTATCGGAGCTGGCCTTTGCAATGATGGTGCCACTGGTAGTGTGCAATGGTTGTTGAATAGTGCTGCAATGTAGTGCAAGGCATGATGAGCACTGGACCGTTCATTGGATGTACTGGTGGAGGAGGCGCCATACCGTTGTATTCTGGACAGCAATCACGCTACAGCACTTGTGGCCTTGATTGACGACCTCCTTGTAGAACTGGATATGGGTCGTATGACCCTGCTGGTTCTATTGGCTCTGTCAGTGGCTTTCAATACTGTGAACCATGAGCTGTTGGTGACACGCCTGCAGGACCTGGATGGGTCCATCTTGCAATGGTTTTGTTCATACCTTGCAAATAGATCTCAGCAGGTGGTGCTACAGGACTAAAGCCTGTAGGGACCTCCCATGTGAATAGGGTGGCCATTGGTCCGGATTTAGGCCAGACTGACTGGTTTTTCCGACAGCCAAAGGTGTCCGGAATGGAAGGGGAACCGGACCATTGACGTGTCTGGAATTTCCCCTTCCATCCCCGAGTCTTACTCTTACCTCCGTCTGGCCGCAGCTGCAGTCTCTACACTTCCACCCATGGACCCTGTGGGCAGAAGTACAGAGACTGCAGCTGCGGCCAGTCGAGGGTACTTTTTTGGTGCGCAGCGTGGCAGCTGGGTGGCACTGCAGAGTGAAGGACGCATGAGTCACGGCAGCGCTGCCTCTCTCTCCCTGAGTCCCTGCAGCCCCACCAGGGAGGGGGAAGCTGCCGCCACCACCGCTACACTCACTGAAGGAGGAATCCGGATCCATGTTGCTGCCTCCACTGCCTGGGATGGAAGACGGTGTGTCAGGAACCTACCAGTACCGGCTGGGCTGGAAGATCGGGAGCAGCTCCTTCATAGCTGCCTAAGTGAGCCACCGGGTGGAGAAGCTTCGGGCTGTGAAGTGGGGGACTTGGGAGCCTGTGGGGCAGCTAGGCCCTGGGGACAATTACCCCACCCCACAGTCAGTGGTCCACAGAAAGCAGGGATGTTCCATTGCAGAGTAGGGGCGCAGTCTGGAGGGTGGGGGAAGCTGTTCTTCTGCACACTAGGCTGCGACGACTCAAGCCAGGGCTCCTCCAACCGCAGCTCCCTGTGGTTCCTATCTCAGGGACCTCATGTGATGAGGATCTCTATGCTTAATTACTGAAAATCCCTAGATAATTAATGAGTCAGCACAGCTGCTTCAAGTAAACACTTGTATTGCTTGTAAAACCTGCTGGCCTGTCTGTCAGGTAAAGGGTATCTTTCAGAACTTCCCTGGCAATAACATTGAGTACTTCCTCTGCTTAAGTGTTTGTGTTTTCCCCTCTGCCCCATTAAAAAAAAGGGGGAACCCCTCCCCCCCAAACCCCAACCCAAAATGAAATCTGTTTTTGAGACTGCTAAGCAATTTGACTTGTTTGTGCCTCCCTGTGGCTCGGCCACTGACTTACTTGACCTGGGGCAAGTTGCTTCTCCTTTTCCCCGCTGTCCCAGCACCCCCGTGCCCCCTCCCCCTTTAAGTACGGAAACGGAGTGCTGGCTCTGGGGCTGATTACCAGCACCTTCTCTAGAGACCAGAGGCAAGGGAGCGGCTGGGATTGCACCTATGTGTCTGTCTGCTGTGATTCTGTAGCTGCTACAACTCTATAACGAGGATGAACTGAGCGCTTGCTGTGTCCTGTGTGCCAAGCAGTTCAGTAAAGTAGGCGCTGACAGGAAGGAAAGCTTACGTTGAAACTGACTCACAGTTGGAGGCAGTGGTGCTGGCCAGAGAATAATAATTTTATTTATTTATTTATTTTTATCATTTATATGCCACCCCCTCCTGCCTCAGGCATCTCAGGGCGGCTCACAATATATTAAAACTTTTCAAACATTAAAATAAACCATAATAATTTCAGTTAAAACAATGTAAAGCCCATCCTCCCCCCTATCCTAACCCAACCGATCCACCCCATCTCCCTCGGAAAAGGTCTGGTGGAACAGCCAGGTCTTACATTGTCTGCGGAAAGAGGGAAGGTCGGCAGCCAAGCAGATCTCCGATGGGAGGGAGTTCCATAGCCACGGCGCAGCCACGGAGAACGCCTTCCTCATAGTAGACACCTGGGAAACCCCGAGGAAGGCGCCCCCAGCCGACCGCAGGGGCCGCTCCAGGACCCAGACGGTGAGGCGGTCCTGCAGATAGGCGGGGCCCAAGCCATTTAGGGTTTTAAAGGTCAGCACCAACACCTTGAATTGAGCCCAGAAACCTACTAGCAGCCAGTGCAGAGAGCAAAGCACTGATGTTATATGCTCACGTCGGCCCATCCCCGTTAAGAGACGAGCTGCCGCATTCTGCACCAGCTGCAGTTTCTGAACCAATACCAAAGGTAGCCCCACGTAGAGCGCAATGCAGTAATCCAGTCTCGTGGTAATAAAAGCATGGATGACCGTGGCCAGATCCGAGTCTGAGACATACAGCCTAAGCCGACACACCAGATGTAACTGGTGAAATGCTCCTTTCGCCACAGCCATCACCTGAGCATCCAGGTGGAGCTGTGGGTCCAGGAGTATCCCCAGACTCCTGACCTGAGAAACCGGGTGTGTGTGTGTGTGTGCAAACCAATGAACAAATATGGACTCTATTATTATTATTAGCAAGCATTTATATACCACCAGCAATGTAACTGGCGCTTTACAAAGTAACTGAATATAGACAGTCCCTGCCCAAGGACTTACAATCTGAGAGACGGAGGGGAGACGAAGGAAGGGGAACACAGGGAGAGACAAGGAGTGTAACATTCACAAAGATGCAAGGTCCCAGGTGCACATGCTTGGCTTGGTTACATCAAGAATGATGACCGGCTGGTCCATGTGGTGAGGATACGAGTACACAGACCTCAGGTAAGGAGGGATTTGAAGGTACGAAGGGAGGGGGTGAGGCGGATGTGGGTAGGGAGGGAGTTCTAGGCATGGGGGGCAGCTAGGGAGACGGGACGACGGCAGTTAGGGGAGCAGGGGAGGCGTGGGAGGGCAAGAGAGGGAAAAGAGGAGGAGCGGAGTTCACGGACTGGAGTATGGAGGGAAATTAGCACAGAGAGGTAGTGTCAGGGGAGTAGGGGGAGATAACCTATACCCCAAGGGCAACTATAGAAATGGCCCAGGGAACCCAATCAGGGGAAAGACACCAGGAAATGGAAACCTCTCAGCTGGTCTCTTGGGTGGTTCGAGACTGCTCTAGTTTCTACAGCCAGGAAACCCAGCCTCATTGAGGTTATAGAAACAGGAAAAGGAGAGGGATTCCCATCCCAAGGTCGAAAGGGGGCAATGGAATTCAAAGAGCAACAATGGAGAATACCAGTGAAGGAGGAGTTAGGCAGGGACAGTGCCAGGGGGCAACAAGGTAAGGAGGGAACACTAGCCTCTGGGAGGAAGGAGACCAAGCAGGGCCATGGGGGAATACAAGCGAAGGAGGAACTAGGCAGGGACGGTGCCAGGAGGAAACAAGGTAAGGAGGGAACACAAGCCTCTGGGAGGAAGGAGACCAAGCAGGGCCATGGAGGAATACAAGATAGGGGGAATGAGACCAAACAGGGCTACACGCTTGGGGGGAAAGAAACCAAGCAGGGATACCGGGTGTGTGTGTGTTATAGGCAACACCGGGTTAACCACACACTGCCTGTGGCCACACCACGGATTATATGATACCCTTTGGCCAATCAGGAAGCTGGGAGCCAAGGCCAAGGAGACAGGACACAGCTGGGGAAGGGTTTGGCAACACAGGGGTCGGAGGCACGAAAGAAGACAAAGGAATCCGGACTTGACCATTAGCACCGCCCCAAATGGCACCAGCCCTTGAGGCAGCCCTCCAGATCCTTCAGGGCTGGGGTTTCAAGACCCAGTCCTAACAGGTAGGGGGGAGCAAGGTTGTGAAGAGCTTTATAGGTAAAGACTAGGAGCTTGTTCAGGAAGGGGGAGGCAGAGAGGAGAGGAGGGGCTGCACGTGGTCGAAGTGATGGGCGAGGTGGATGACCCTGGCAGCAAAGGTTTGGACAGAGATAAGGTGAGAGTGGGGGAGGCCAGTGAGATTAGTTACAGTAATTGGGGTGAGAGATGAACAAGGGTTTTGGCAGGGGAGACAGAGAGAAAAGGGCAAATCTTAGCAATGTTGTGGATGGAGAAGCAACAGGATTTGGTAACAGAGTCAGTGTAGGGTTTAAAAGAAAGGGGTGAGTCAAAGATGAAGCCTAAGCTTGGGGGGACGGGAAGGATGGTGACCCATCGATGAGGATCGACAAGGAAGAGGGAGAGCAAGGATGAGGGGGGAAGATAAGGAGTTCAGTTTTAGCCATGTTGAGTTTGAGTTGACGTTGAGACATCCAGATAGAGATGTCAAAGACACAGCTGGTGAGGTGAGCTGGAATAGATGGAGAGAGAGAGAGAGGGAGTAGAGAGATAGAGTTGAGTGATAGAGTTGAGTCAGCGTAGAAGTGATATTGGAAGCCATGGGAGGCAATAAGTTTGCCTATGGACAGGGTATAGATAGAGAAGAGGAGAGGGCCAAGCCTTGGGGAACACCAATCGACAGTGGAAGGGAGGAGGAGGTGGAGTTGGCAGGAGACACATTGAAGGAGCAGTCAGAGAGGTAGGAGGAGAACCAGTCAAGGATGGTGCCACACAAGCTAAGGGAGTGAAGTGTATCCAGCAAGAGTGAGTGGTCAACAGTATCAAAGGCAACAGAGAGGTCAAGGAGGACAAGAATGGAATAGGGGTGATTAGATTTAGCCACAAGATTGTTGGTGATCTTAGTCAGAGCAGTTTTAGTACTGGTTTTGTGGGGTAAAGGATGGAGCCAGTCATTGTGGCAGTTATTTTAATGGACCTGGGAGAAGACAAGAAGGGAAGGCAGTAGGAATGATATTTGTGTAATCCACTGCAGCTGTGTGATTTGTGTCCCCTCCCCGTAGGTGCTCAGTTCACAGAGAATATGTGAGTATTTTATAGCCCAGCTCTAGAGCCTGACTCTAAAAGCACAAGCTGTATAGCTTTCTGCTTTTTGCTGTGGAGTTGCCTTGTGGGTTGTCCATCTGGGAAAACAAATTGACATAGGCTTCAGGCATGTTATTTATTTACACAGCACTTTCACTGTTCAAAGTGCTTTACAGTGCTTATCTAATTCCCTCACAACAACCCTGTGAGGTCAGTATGATAAGAACATAATTGTCAGTTTTTGTGTAAACAGAAGGTGAGTTATTCCTGGAAGGTTACGTTTTTTTCATACAGAGAAGAAAGTCTGCCATATTTAGTAAGATCTAGCACCCCCACCCCCATTTTAGTGACAAAGGGTTGTTTAATTGTTGTATTTACAACTTGGTTATATTTTAAAATGTTTCCATAGGGGGAGCACTTAGCATGTGTTTCAAATTAGTTGTGGATGTTGTCTACACATAAGCATTAGAGAAATGTGCTGGCAAAAGTGTGTGTGGTGGGGGGTGGGGAAATGGCATGCAGCTGTTTCTTGGCTCTGTTACATTGGCGTCACCTCAACATTGTGTTGAGGCTTTTTATGCTGTATGAATTATCAGTGTCAGTCAGGTACACTTTCCTCTTGCAAAACCAAGAAAACATTTTAAAATGATTTTAGTTCTCTCTGAAGTTACTGATAGCGATGTCACTACTTCACTTGACATTGAGCTTTTTCTATCAGGCTTTGGGTTGACTGAATGGCTCAGGGTTAATGGAATGTGCTAAGGAATGTTTGTTAATAGAAAAGTGTATGAATAAGCCTGCGTCTTGGAGGGGATTGGGACCCCTGTTACTAGGGGGTCCAGTCCTCTCTGTTTACGCAGGTTTGCAATCTTGGAGTGCTTCCTATTAAAATTTTATGAGATTGTTAATAAGCATGTGGCAGGGGTGATCCAGTTGATATAGTATATTTGGATTTTCAAAAAGCTTTTGACAAAGTCCCTCACCAGAGACTCCTGAGCAAACTAAGTTGTCATTGAGTAAATGAATGAGTTCTGTCATGGATTCGTGGCGGATTAAAAGATAAGAAACAAAAGGTAGGAATAAATGGTCATTTTTCAAGTTCGAGAGAGGTGAACAGTGGGGTGCCTAAGGGGTCAATACTGGGACCAGTATTGTTTAACATATTCCATTCATGATCTGAAAAAAGGGGTATAGAGTGAGGTGGCTACATTTGCAGATGACACCTAATTATTCAAGATTCTTAAGAACCAGGCAGACTGAGGAACTAGGGGGATCTAGTATAACTAGGTGAATGGGCAATGAAATGGCAAATGAAAATCATCGTTGATAAGTGCAAGGTGATGCACATAGGGAATAATAATCCTCACTTTACATACATGATGCTAGTTTCTGATCTGCATGTAACCCCACACAGGAGAAGGAATGGAGTCATTGCAGCAGCAATCACAAGGCTAACTAATGTAATCTCCCTCCAATGTTAACTATGGAAACTCCTTGCTGCTGGATTAAGCCACACCACTGGCTTAACCATTAGGTTGGCTCTGTCTACCGTTGGCTTGGCTCCGCCATCCATTGGCTTGGCCCTGTCCACTTCTGGCCCTGCCCTCTGTGCCATAAATTAGCATAAATTAGTAAAAAATATCATTTGTACATTTCATGCAAATGTTTGTCCTCTTTTCTGGTGATGCATCAGTGGCCACCCTACATGTGGGGTTCCGCAGGGTTCCATTCTGTCCCCTCTCTTGTTTTCCTGTATATGAAGCTGCTCAGGGAGGTCGTGTGCAGCTGGGGGGCTCACTGCCATCAGTATGCAGATAACACCCAGCTGTATCTGTCATTTTCATCTAACCCAGGCCCTGCTGTCCTGGTGTTTGGCCGCTGTGGGGAATTGGATGAGGTCGAGCCAATTGAGGCTCAATCCTGATAAGACAGAGGTGATGCTAGTAGGTGGGGCTAGTGATCTGAGTGAGGAAGTGTCCGCTGTTATCAGGGGTATCCATCCTCCATTGGCTCCATATGTGCGGAGCCTGGGGGTGCTCCTGGATTCACAGCTGTGCCTGGATTCCCAGGTGTTGGCTGTGGCCAGGGGTGCCTTTTGCCAATTACATCTGGGGAAGAGGCTCCGTCCATATGTTTCAGACTCCGACCTCGCTACGGTCATTCATGCATTCGTCACCTCAAGGTTAGACTATTGCAATGTGCTCTACGTGGGGCTGCCCATGGTGACAGTTCGGAAGCTGCAGCTAGTGCAGAATGCAGCAGCCTGTCTCCGTACTGGGATGGGCCGCAGGGAGCACAAAACACCTGTGCTCCAAGCACTGCACTGGCTGCCTGTTGTCTTCCAGGCCTGATTCAAACTGCTGATGTTGACCTTTAAAGCCCTTCATGGCCTAGGCCCTGCTTATCTGAGTGATCACCTCACTCCCTGGGCAGCCCCTGCGGTCATCTGGGGGTGCCCTCCTGTAAGTCCCACGCTATTGGGGGGTTTGGACAGACAGGAGAGCATTCTCGGTGGCTGTGCCATCACTCTGGAATTCCCTTCNCTCCTTGCCTTCCAATGAAGTTGTAAGACCTGGCTTTTCCGTCAAGCATTTGGCGGGGGGTGGGAGGGAGGGTGGGATGGGTTAGATGGGTTGGGGGGGTCAGGATTTTTATGCACTTGTTAGATTTTATTGTTTAGTGTTTTTGTGGTTTTATATATATATTTGTATTTATGTATTTTTATTGAATTGATTGTTTTTATTCAGTTGTAAGCCACCCTGAGTTGCTCCTTTTGTATTATATGTCATGTTTATGAATATGCCTAGGTTGCTGTTGGTCGGCTATGACGTTTTTGTCACACCTAATAAAGCTTGAATTGAATTGAGTTGTTTTTATGAGAGGGACGGGTAAAAATGGAATGAATGAACAAACAAACAAATAAATAAATAAATAGTTTCCAGGATTGCGTTTGGAGCACTTTTAAAGTATTGGCATTACATTTGCTACCCTCCAATCCTTAGGTATCGTGGTAGATTTTAGCGATAGGTTACAAATTACCCATAATAGTTCTGAGATTTCATATCCGAGTTCCTTCAGAATACTTGGGTGAATACCATCCAGTTCTGACAACTTGTTACTTTTTAATTTGTTGGTCTACTCTAAAACGTGTTCTAGAGTCAGGTTGATTGTGACAGTCCTTCAGATAGATTCATTAGCTGCAAAGAATAGTTCTGGTGTGTCTCTCCCCCAAACTCTCTACAGCGAAGACTGAAGCAAAGAATTCATTTAGCTCCTCTGCAACGGCCTTATCTTCCCTGAGCACCTCATTTGCTCCCTGGCCATCTCATGGCCCAGCTAACTCACTTGCAGGCTTCCTACTTTTTTAAAAATTGCCTGTTTTTCAAAAAATTACTTTTTCAGCCCAGTTTCAACACAATAAGCTATTTTTAATTTTATTTATTTATTTTATAAATTTTTACCCCGCCCCTCCTGCCACGCAGCTTTGGGCGGCTTCCGTCATTAAAATACAATAATAAAATACAATAAAATCAATTTTAAAACAATCATAAACACTTTAAATATTAACAGGGCTAGAAAAACAACCAAACCACAAAACAAATAGGTAGGGGACTAAAACCTCCCTACCCACCCTCCCTCCCGAAGGCCTGGGAAAACAGCCAGGTCTTACAGTTTCGCCGAAATGTTAAAAGGCTAGGGGCCAGGCGAGCTTCCTCCGGAAGGGAGTTCCACAGCCGCGGTCCCACTACCGAGAATGCCCTCTCCATCGTGGCCCCCCGCTTAACACGGGGGACCTCCAGGAAGGCACCCCCGGCAGACCGCAGGAGCC
>QEPC01015148.1:1516613-1540290 GCA_003113815.1 Sphenodon punctatus | reverse complement strand
TATGCCGTGTCTGCTGTCCAGACACGGCACAGAGTCTTTGTGCGCATGCGCGCCCTTCCGCGCATGCGCACGCGCCCCTGTCTCTTATACACATCTAGATGTGTGTACCCAGCTGGGGGAAGCCCTCCCCTCCCCCAGATGGAGGTGTGGAGGTGTTGAAGGTGCATGATGGTGTCAGCATATTATTGGCTGTATTCTTTTCCCCTAGGGGGGTTCATAACAACATATATTTTTATAATTTTATACTTTGTTTATTTACAATAGTAGTCTATGGTGTTTGTATTTATACATTGTATCACCAGTAGACAAAGTAACAGAATTGTTCCATATATACAGATTTTTATTCAGTAGTACATTGGTTGTGCGGTGTTTGCATTTTCACTCTCTCTTTCTTTTTCACTGTGTGATTTGCAGGGACCCTTGTCCCTTGGGAGAGAGATCCCTTGCTTCAACATTGTTTGTCTGTTACATCTGTTAACACCCAATGTCACTATCCTCTCATTTCAGAGTTCAGGAGTTAAGATTATAACCAGATTATAATCTCTTATCTATAGTCATAATAACAAGTGTTTCACTGCTCTCAACACTTAAAGAGTCCTCATCTGCTTCAGAAATGTATCAGTTCCCTATTAAACTTTTGCAGAGGAACCTTTAAGCTAGTTCCTGGTCAGCTCTTTCTAGAGAAATATAGGGTGATAAATGTACCCTCAACATCATGAGGTGTTGAGGCAACTGCGGGACTTGGCAGGCGTGCGCGTGGCTGCTCTTGAGTGGTTCCATTCTTTCTTGTCAGGGAGGTCCCTGCAGGTGGTCATGTCCCCTGTGGGGTTCCGCAGGGATCTCTATTCTGTCTCCTGCCTTGTTCAATGCATATTTAAGACTGCTAGGGAACATTGTGTGTAGATTTGGAGTGAGATACCATCACTATGCTGATGACATCCAGTTCTCTTTCTCCTTTTCCCCAGGCCCTGTGTCAGGGACTGGCTTGGAGCCAAGGTGCTCACCGCTTGGATGGCCAACAGCGGGCACTGCTAGGGGTGGTCTCCAACACCATTGTCAGGGGTCAAGCTGGGGTTAGCAGTCAATAGGTCTGTCCAGGTACTCAGCAAACTCAGAGGGTATTCCCGTGGTCGAAGTCTGGTGAAGTTCCAAGGGATCCCAAACCAAGTTCCAATATCAATATCAACTTCCAACGGATCCAATATCAAGGCCAGGGGGTCAGTGGATCCAGAGTCAAAAGTCAAAGCAAGGTCAAAGCCAGGGAGTCAGTCAAGGCACAGCAAGGCTGGGGCACAGTGCAAGCCTTCTGGTTGCTCAGATGCTTTCTGCTTCCTGATATGCTCTTTTAAGATTTAGGTCAGCTGATGGTAGCTGGGGACATGTCACTTGGTTCATGGGAGGTCGAGCCTCCAATAACATAGAAGAGCAGGCATTGGAAGTAACTCTGCTGTGGTGGTGTGGTCTGGTTGCATGCACCAAATTCCCAAAGAACAGGATTTGAGTCCAGCAGGACTTCACAGTACCCCCTCCCTCACAGCAGCCACTGGAGTGCTTTTGGCCCCAGCTTGTCTGGGTGGGCAGCAGGGAAGGAGGTCACTTTAACTGGGGCATAGATGTTCTGGGCAGGTTCCCAGGAGTGTTCTGCTGGACCATAGCCAACCCAACCCACCCAGTACTGTTTAGAGCCTTGTAATAGATGTGAATCCATGATCTCATGGACTTCATACTCTTCATGGTCATCAAACAGGATAGTTGGTGGGGGGTGGATCGTACGATCTGGAAATGGATTGGGAACGAAAAGCTTTAGAAGTAACTCGTGGAAGACTGGGGACTCAGAGGAAACAAGGCTGTTGAAACTCCATTGCTGCTGAGTTAACCAGGTGGATGATCAGGAAGAGTTCCAGATACTGGTGGTCCGATTTTCTGGATGGGTGGCTGGAAAACTGCCAAGTTTTGTCAGACTCCAAGTGCTCCTTACAATCCTCCTGTGGTTATTATTGTACAAGATTTCATGTTCAGGAGTTAGGCCTGGTCGAGCTTGTGCTCCATAGAAGAGCAAGACCATTGAAACATGGGAAGTGGGTCAAACTTTCATCATGACTGTGGTAAATTGGGTCCGTACGAAGCAAATTGGAAATGGAATTTCCTGTCTTACAGACTTGGTCCTTACTCCTTATAAGAGTTTCTTTGTACTACCTTCTAGTAATTTGAGGATGCTGATTCAACTAAAGTTCCTGACTAGTATTTTATTCCCTTATTTGCACATTAGAGTAATTTAATGTAATTTTATCCTTTGTGTTGTTTTTGTTGTGATTTGATTCTATATTTTGTTATGACCTATGGTCAAAACAAATAAATCTTACTACTACTACTCCTCAAGTTCCTCCTGTATTGACAGTGTAAGTTTTGAAAAAGATCTACCATGGTGGGAACAGAGGAGGAGGCCAGTAGGGAAAGATAGAGATAGGTGGAACCCATAATTGGCAAAGAATGGGCTGTGGCGAGTAGACACATAGATTTTGTTATTATAGGTGAACTCAATATGGTAGAAGTGAGGTTCGGCTATACTGATGGTGGTTGGAAAACAGCGGAGATACTGCTTCATGCCTGATTCACTTGTTCTGTCCAGCCATTGTTCTGGGGGTGGTATGCGGAGGATAGGTGCACTTGAACATCAAGGAGGCAGAAGAGCTCTGACCAAAACCTGGAGGTAAATTGGGGACCGTGGTCAGTGACTGTGGCAGAAGGAGGACCGTGTAGCTTGAGGATATGACTGAGGAATAAATGAGTGGTATCTCCAGCGGTGGAAAGTTGAGCGTAAGGAATGAAATAGGCCATCTTGTTGAAGGAATCAACAACCACCAGGATGGTGGTGAAGTCCTGTGATGGGGGGGAGGTGTACTATAAAATCCATGGAGACTGTATTCCAGGGACGAGGGGGAGTAGTCAAGGGATGGAGCAGACTCACCGGTTTGATGTGTGGCATTTTTGGTCAGGTGCAGTTATGGCAGGATTGCACAAATTCATAGGAGTCTTGCTGTATCCAAGGCCACCAGAAGTCTCTAAGTCAATAGTTTGTGGGTCTTGAACAATTCAAAATGTCTTGTCAGCAGGGTGTCATGAGAGACTTTAGGGCTTGTGTAAGGGCGTTTATAGACGATCCCGCTTACAAGCGGGATCATTAAATGCCGGCATTCCCCCCCCGCCTTCCTCTTTATGCCGTGTCTGCTGTCCAGACACGGCACAGAGTCTTTGTGCGCATGCGCGCCCTTCCGCGCATGCGCACGCGCCCTTCCGCGCATGCGCACACGCCCAGGGAACCCGGAAGTGTGGCGTGAAGCCGGCACTTCGGGAATCCGCGTCTGAGGGGGCAGGATCGCCTGCCCCCTCAGACGCGGGTTAAGATCCTGCCTCAGTCTTTAGACGAGTGCAAAGAAAGGTGGCTGATCAAAGGATCAGCCTCCTTTCTTGTCTCGTCTATAAACGCCCTAAGAGTCATGCCTCAGGCTGACCGTAAGTCCTTTCTGGACTGATGCCACTCACATTTTCCTGTGGTCGTCACTTTAACTATATAGTCCTCCTGGCTGTTCCTTTTTTTCTTCTGGGAGAATTAGCTCAGCACTCACTTGCTTCCTGTCAGTGATGTTCCTTCTTGTGGGATATCCCTGTTGCCGGTGCAGGTGTTGTCTTTGGGGAATTAGATCTTGGGTCCAATTAGTCCCTCCCATGGGCCTCCGCCCATGGTGTGCCTCCTGCACAGTCTGCCATCCTCCTTCCAGGGGGTTGGAGGGACATGTTCTCCTGCTAGTCCCAGGTCTGCAGTCTGGAGTCTTTGGCAGTTGGGATGCTGGTAGAGTCCACTAAGAGTGCTATGAACTCTCTCACAAAGGCCTCAAAGGCCTGTAACAAGGGTCTGGATACTCAAGTAATGGTGAAGAACATTCAAGCATCTCCCCGGACAATAAGCTGATCATAGCCCCACCTTAGTCTAGCCTGTGGGGTACGTACAGGCCTGTAGTGTAAACAGCAGGTGACATTGGTTCAGGAACCTCCAGAACTTCTGGTGAGCCCCACTGAAATGTTCAGGTAGTGGAAAAAACTTGGAGTCTCAGCATGGGGTTGGTGCTGCTGTAGGGCTGGGGTGCCCCACCTGAGTGCAAAGGACCCACATTCTCCAGCTTGTAGCTGGGCTACCTGTTGTTGCAAGTTACACACCACCTGTTTGATATACACTTGTGGCTCTGGGTTCATGCTGGAGCAGTGGATTGATGTGAATCTGAGCAACTGTCAGTGACCATCTCAGAGCCAAAGTGCTCACCACTTGGATGGCCAACAGGGGGTGCTACTAGGGGTGATCTCCAAGGCTGTAATCAGGGGCCAAGCTGGGATCAGCAGCCAATAGGTCTATCCAGGTACTTGGGAAAATTGGAGGGTATTCCAGGGGCATGGTCGAAGTCTGGTCCGGTCAAGTTCCAAGGGGTCCAATACTAATCTCAAGGCTAAGAGGTCAGTGGATCCAGAGCCTAAAGCAAAAGCAAGGTCAAAGCCTGGGAGTCAGTCAAGTCAACACACCAGCATGGTGCACAGTGGGGTCTGGAGCTGCAGCCAACAAGCCTTCTTGTTGCTCAGATGCTTTCTACTTTCTGACACGCTCTTTTAAGGTGTAGGTCAGCCAGTGGGACCAGAGGGTGGGTTGCTTGGTTCATGGGAGGTCAAGCCTTCCATAACTTAGAGGAGCAGATGCTGGAATTAGCTCTTCTCTGGTGCTGTGGTCTATGTAGCCCAAGGGACCAGGGCTGGTGGGACCTCACACCCTGCAATCTTGGTCCTTATGCAGTGCTTGGCTGCCATTGGGGAATGGATGCAGTTGAGCCAATTAAAGCTAAATCCAAGCAAGACTGAAGTGATAATGGTTGGCCAGCCCTGTGACCATGGGGGGTGGATAAGGACATACATTATGGGGGCCTAGCCTCTCTTGGTCACTCAGGTTCACAGTCTTGGGGTGCTGTGACAGGAACATCAGCTGGTGGCAGTGACTAGAAATGTTTTCCACCAACTCTATCTGGCGAGGTGGCTGTGACCTTTTCTATGTGATTTGGACCTGGCCACTGTCATGCATGTTTTCATAAGGCTAGACTAATGCAATGTGTTCTACATGGGGCTCTCTTTGAAGACTGTTTAGAGACTGCAGCTGGTGCAGAATGTAGTGGCCCACTTTCTGACAGGGGTGGCTCTCCAAGAGCACATTATACCTGTGCTCCAAAGTCTGTGCTGGCTGCCAATAGTGTTCTGAGCACAATGCAACGAAGGTGCTAGTTTTGACTTGTAAAAGCCCTTACTGGCTTGGGTCCTGCATATCTAAAACACCACTCCCACCCCCCCCTCCCCCCGCCATGTTCTTTTATACTCCCTTGGGTTAGCTGGAGATGCCCTCTTGCAAATTCCACCACTGCACCAGGGTTGGTGGCTGCCCTACAGCTTTGAAACTTCCTTCCCCTGGAGGTTTGCCATAGTTCAAACCTGAGCATATTCAGGAAATCTATTTATTTGGCCAGGATTTTGGTGGACAGGGATAGAGTTTGGAGGATGGGGTTAGGAGTGGTTTTAATCAGAGCTTTATATGGTTCATTTAAAAAAAAAAAAAAATCTGAATGTTTGTAAGCTGCCCAGAGCCTGCAGGAACAGGTGGGTTATAAATCCAAATAAATAATAAAAAATAATGAAATGCTTCTAGAATAGAAAGGCAATGCATTGCCTTTGAATTTAAGGAACAGTGACTTCGTATTCCACTGTCTTGACAGTTTCTCCTTTAATCCCTCCCCAACCAGGGATTTCTGTGTTTTCTGTGTCAGTCCATATTGGGACAGGTGGGCAGTTGTGCTGCTGCCAATTTTTATGAGATAAACCACAGTAGATGTGGAAAGGCCTACAGGGTTGCAAAGAACAGAAACTCTGCAAACTCCACCAGGTGCCACCTGACTGTGTACACATCGGTATGGTGTGCATGGTATTGTGCTGGGTTCTAACTTAAACCAAATGGAGTATGCAGAACTAAGGGAGAGGAGGCAGTGGAGGTAAGAAAGGAGTTTCTTTTACTTGGACAATGTCTCGCTCAGCAATCTTTCCCCGGGATGAGATTCTAATGTCATCTCCATCCAGCTCCACCATTGCTGTAAGAGGGAGGAAAAAGAGCATAAATAGTTAACCATGCAGTATAATGCAGCTTCGTGGTTTAGTGTGCAGAGTCTCATGCAGGAAGGCTAGATTGACACTCGGACTAAAATGAAGATTTGATACAAATATCAAATTCAGTGTATTCCTATCCATCTAAACGAAGTGAATATGAAGCAGTATTCGCTTCCAGTTTTGTTTGCAGTTCTAAATATTTGCTTCAGTTATCTTGTGTTTTTTTATTTGATTACATTTGTATTTTGGTATTCAGTACTTTATTCCCTCCTTAGCCAAAGTGAATGAAGTGCTGAATGTGCAGTATACATTTAAGAAAGGTTCTGGGTTGGGATGGTTGGTTATAAATAGGTGAAATGGTTGTAGCTGGTGCAGGAGATAGATTGGGTTCTCTCTGACTCCTTCTCTCAGTAGCAGGGAACACAGCCTGGGGGAGGGGCTCATGGGCCTCCGTGCAGCTCCACCATTTGTCCCTGTTATAGCAAAGTCCTTGAGTTGGCCAGAGTTGGTTAGAGCTTATAAGTTAGTGATATGTTGGAAGCCTTAATAAATATAGTGGTTACTTCAGGAACACTCTCTTGAGACATCTCTATTGAACTATCTTGGAAAACACAACACCAAATTTCAAAATATCAAATCAACCAAATAAACAAACACCAAGGAACCAAATAAATGAATTCTGTAATGGTGCCAAAGACAAATTTGGATATTTATTAGTGGAAAAGAATATAATTATCTTCATGTTCTATATGTACATAGTTGTACATATAGAACATAGAAGAAAATAAGAGATGGCATACCATATCAGACTAATGGTCTATATAGCCAACGTTGACCAACAGTTAAGAGGTTTAATTCCCTCACCAACTTGACTAATAGCCATTTATAGACCTATCCTCTGAGAAATTATCCTTTTGTGAAAAAGCTTGCGCTGCTGGCCTTCACAAAATCCTCTGGAAATGAGTTCCATGGGTAAATTGTGATGAAGTATGCATATTTGTTCTAAATCTGCCACCTAGGTCTAGTAGGGATGGGCGAACGCGTTTCAGAAGTTTGGAGTTCGGCCTGAACTCAGCCTGTTCAGATGACCGAAGCCGAAGCCAAACCCGAACACAAACTGGCCGAACCGAACTCAATTCTGAACGTCGAAATGACCGAACAGTTCGGTCAGTTCAGATCACGTTCGGGTGAGTTCGGGTGGCAAAAAAAGGTTCACTGTAAGGTCAAACATGACAGGGAGGGGTAGTACTAGTCACTGAGGAGCAGACTTCCAGGCACCAGGCTTGCAAGAAATGAAACTATCTGCCTCCCCCCTTCCCAACACCTTCTGAGCTAGTCACTGTTCCTGAACAGCAGGCGTTGAGTAGGATTATTAGACTGCTTTAAGTTTCATTTCAGTTTTGTACTGAAATGAAACTTAAACCTTAAACTGAAACCTTGTGTTTGTGATTTCCCCCCCCCCCCAATCCCATATAGAGAGAGATAGAGAGATATAGATATATAGATATAGAGAGATAGGTTAGGAATAGTAGACAGTTGTAGGAGCTAGCTTAGTGGTAGAGATAGCATTAGTGATTTAGTTTTAGTGTTTGTAGGAGTAGGCCTGTGTACTTATTAGATAATCCAGTTAGTTCATAGTGTTTAGAATAGTTAATAGCAGTTAGATTAATGTAGATAGATATATATAATATTAGATTTAAAAAAAACCCATATAAAAACAAAAAACAAATAAAAAACAAAAGAAAACCATATAAAACCCAATAAAAAACAAAAAAAAAACCCCATATAAAAAACACCCATAACAACATTTCCCGAACACCCGAACTGAACGGCCGAACCCGAACCCGGAGAACTACCCGAACCGAACGGACGAACTGAACGGATGAACCGAATGCAGCCGAACCGAACGGCCGAACCCGAACTGCGATCTGTTTGCCCATCTCTAAAGTCTAGTATTTTGAGAAGGGGTAAATAACAAGTCCCTATTTACTTGTTCATCATCGTTCATGTCTCTGATCTCTCCTTCGATCCTCATCCCAGCTCTGACCACTTCCTTGCCTCTTTCAACATTTCCCACTGTCCCCCCTCCTCTTCCCCTTCTCTATGCCCCTTCTGTGACCTGCAGGCCATTAACCCCCTGGACTTTGCCTCCTCTCTTTCCCCCCTTCTCCCCTCAGTCTTCTCCTCCTCCTCTGACTCTGCCATTTCTGTTTTCAATGCTTCTCTCTCCACCACCCTTGACTCCCTTGCCCCCATCTCCTCCTGCCCTGCCCGCTCCCTCAACCCGTCCTTGGCTCACCCCCAGCATCCACCACCTCTGCTGCTACACCCGTACTGCTGAACACCTTTGGCGAAAATCCCACTCTCATGCTGACTTCCTTCACTTCAAATTCTGTCTCTCCTCCCTTACTTCTGCTGTCTCCCTTGCTAGACAGAATTACTACACCTCTTGCATTGAGTCCTGTTCTCAGGACCCTCGCCACCTGTTCTCCACCTTTGACTCCCTCCTCAAGCCCCCGTCCTCCTCCTCCCTCTTCCCTTTCTGCTCAGGATCTTGCTTCCTTCTTCACCTCCAAGACAGATAAGATCCACCTCGACATAGCTTCCCACTCCTCTCCTCTTCCTGCTCCCTCCCCTCTCCCTCCTTCTCTCCTGTCCTCCTTCCCTCCCACCTCTCTTGAGGAAATCTTCTCCCTGCTATCCTCCTCCAACCCTTCCACTTGTCCCCTTGGCCCCATCCCCTCCTGCCTCCTGACCTCCATTGTTCCTGCTGTTGCCCTTTCCCTCCTGCATATCATCAACCTCTCCCTCTCTACTGGCTCCTTCCCATCTGCCCTCAAGCATGCCACTGTCTCTCCTATCCTCAAAAAGTCCACTCTTGACTCCTCTGACCCTTGTATTGTCCTGTCTCACTCCTTCCTTTTGCTTCCAAGCTTCTGAACGTGTTGTCTACTCCCGCTGCCTTGACTTCCTCTCAGTCAACTCCTCCCTTGACCCCCTCCAATCTAGCTTTTGCCCACTTCACTCTACTGAAACTGCTCTCGCTAAGATCAGCAATGATCTTCTTGTGGCTAAATCTAACCGCCTCTATTCCATTCTTGTCCTCCTTGACCTCTCTGCTGCCTTCGATACTGTTGACCACTCATTCTTGCTGGATTCACTTCACTCCCTTGACTTTCGTGGCTCCGTCCTCGACTGGTTCTCCTCCTACCTCTCTGACTGCTCCAATGTGTCTCTTGCCAACTCCACCTCCTCCTTCTTTCCACTCTTGGTTGGTGTTCCCCAAGGCTCTGTCCTTGGCCCTCTCCTCTTCTCTATCTATACCCTGTCCATAGGCAAACTCATTGCCTCCCATGGCTTCCAATCACCTCTATGCTGATGACACTCAACTCTATCTCTCTACTTCCTCTCTTTCTCCATTTATTCAAGCTCGCCTCACCAGCTGTCTCTATGACATCTCTACCTGGATGTCTCAACGTCAACTCAAACTCAACATGGCTAAAACTGAACTTCTTATCTCCCCCCCTCATCCTTCCTCTCCCTCTTCCCTGTTGTTCCTCATCGATGGGGTGACCATCCTTCCTGTCCCCCATGCCCATAGCTTAGGCTTCATCTTTGACTGACCCCTTTCTTTTAAACTCTACTGTAAGCCCCGCTTTCAGGTGGCGGCTTTGGGGTACCGGGGGGTGTACCTGGCAGCGTCGTGGGGAGGTGGGGCTCAACGCGGCTTCACCCGGCGCTGCCCAGTGCTCTTCGCTGCAGGTGCCGGTTGCCACAGGAACCAACTCCACGCTGCATCCCATGGATGCACTTCCATTGCTCGCATGTAGCACTGGCATGGCCCTACCCCCTCCGCAGCATTCTGAGTGCCTGAGGGCGCGTAGGGGGGTGGGGCTGTCAGTATAAAAGCCAGCGCCAGGCTGGAGCTTGGTGTTGGTGATTGCAGAGAAACCAGCCCCTGCTTGTGAAGCTAAGTAGAGTGCTTACTATTGTGATATTTGTCCCTGAGAATTGTGTATGTGTTGTGTGTGTTGGATAATATTTAGCCCCAAGAGATTGAACCCTATGTGCATCTGTGTTTCCCTGTGTGGCCCTCCTGCGTGTGTCTGAGTGAGAGTGTCGTGTGTGTCGAGTGGATCCTCCCTTCCTCCACCAACTCCTAGTGGCCTCCTGATCACCCCATGTGTGAGTCCTCTGCCCCCCTTCCCACTCCCTTTCCCCGAGGCTCATGCCCCCGGACCTCATGGTTCCTTCCCCATGAGTCTCCCCGTCCCTCCCCTTTTGTAGTGTGGTTGTGTCGAGTGAACGAGGGGGGCTCAGCTCCTGGAGTGTGCCCTATGATGATAGAGGCCTGATCTCAGCGAGATCATATGGGCTGCAATTCTATCCTGACTGGCATTTAGCTTCCACCTTATGTGACCAGAGTCGGGGTTTGAGCCTTGTGTTGCCTGGTAGCTCCCCCATGTTGCATACGTTTTGCCCCCACCCCAGTGACAGAATCATCAGCCCTTCATTGCCCCTGCCCGGGGCACGTGAACCACGGACATGGCAAATGAGATTGGCCAGCTCGTACGAGCTGTCCAGTCTCTGGTCATGGAGATCAAGGATCTCCGTACCCATCAAGCAGAGCTAGCAGCAGCGGTCGTCCAAGTGGAGGCAGCCGCTGCTGAGGCCCCTGGCCAGGGAGCTGTGGGTCCCGCTGACTTACCCACTGCAGCACCGCTCGCGGGTGAACTCCCTGCCGCAGTACCACCACTCCTGCTGCTGCCCCCTGTGGCTGCTGGCGGACCTCTTGTGCCTAGGGAGTCTAAAGGGCCTAGGATAGAAAAATTCCTGGGGAATAGGAAGGCCTTTTAGGGCTTCCTGGCTTTGTGTTGGCTAACCTTTATGTTGCAGCCCACCACATATGCTACTGACTCCCTGAAAGTGGCCTTCATCATTGGGAATTTGGGGGGTGTTGCTTTAGATTGGGCCATGACCCTGTTAAAGGGGGATAGCCCCCTCCTGTCCCACTATGCCAATTTTGTTAAAGAATTTACGTTTCTGTTTGACCACCCCCATCGGGTTCGCGATGCTGAGGCTTTGATTATGTCCATAAAACAGGCAAAGGGGGGGTTATTGGAGTACATAACACAATTCCAGCAGCTCGCTCTGGAACTCCATTGCCCAATGATGTACTCAAGGTGATGTTCTGTAGGGGTCTGAGCGAAGAGATAAAGGACCAGCTGGCCTTCGTTCCCCTCCCTGAGACCTGGGAAGCATTGGCTTATCTGGTCCTCCAAATTGAGGATCGATTGTCAGAAAGGAAGCGGGAGCGCTGCCAAGATGTGCGACCCCTTTTTGTATGAACCCCTGTGACCCCTAGTGGGCCTAAATTACCAGAACCTGAGCCTATGCAACTCGGGGCCTCCCAGGGCCCACTTACACTAGAAGAATGGGAGCAGAGAAGGAAAGCTCGTGCATGTTTTTATTGTGGGAACCCCTCCCACTTCATCGGGGAATGCCCCTCTTTACCTCCACAAAGGAGAAACCCGGGAAACGCCAGGGGCCGAGACGAGCAGGGTTCGTCTCGGCCCTAAATTTGGTGATGGCCCCAGGTACCCAGGTCCCAAGTAACCCCCACTTATGTGTCCCGGTCACCCTGCAGGTAGCACCGCAGCATTCACTAGTACTGTGGGCCCTCATCGACTCTGGGGCCTCGGGAAACTTTATCGATGCAAATTTGGTATACGCAAAGAAGATCCCTACTGAGCCAAAGGTTCCCCCAGAAACTGTCCACTCCATCGATGGCTCCCTCTTGATCTCCAGACCCATCACAACCAGTACCCCCCTTCTGCCTTGTGTGCTGGGGAAGCACCACAAACAATTACGACTGGATGTGGTTTGTACTCCCTTGTTCCCGGTGGTCCTGGGCAGCCCCGGGTTGCGGCAGCATGATCCCCATATCAGTTGGTCCCAATGACGGCTTTGCTTTCGCAGTCCTTACTGTACCCATGCCTGTCTTTGCCCACTGCCAACCAAGTCGGCTCTGGCGACAAGAAACGTGGCGACGTCTTCAGGGGTCCCAGATATTCCAAGAGAATATGTAGACTATTGTGATGTCTTCAGTAAGCAACAGGCAGCATAATTGCCACCCCATCGAATGTACGATTGCCTCATTGATTTATTCCCCGGCAAGGAACCTCTGTTCGGCCGAATTTATGCTCTGTCAGCTCCAGAACTCCAAGTATTGTGGCAGTACATTGATGAAAACCTGAGGAATGGCTTTATCAGGCACTCATGTTCACCGGCTGGAGCACCTATTTTCTTTGTGCCTAAGAAAGACGGGGGGCTGAGGCCCTTTGTGGACTATCAGGGCCTTAATAGCATCACCGTGAAGAACCACTCCCCACTCCCCTTGATCCCGGAGCTCCTCAATCGCCTCCAAGGAGCGTGTATCTTTACAAAGCTGGACCTGAGAGGAGCCTACAACCTGTTGCGAGTTAGAGAAGGTGATGAGTGGAAGACGGCCTTTCGCACAAGGTATGGCCATTTTGAATATTTGGTCATGCCGTTCAGCCTGGCAAATGCACCGGCCACCTTCCAACACCTGATCAATGACATTTTTCGGGACATTCTGGATATTTATATCATCGCCTACCTCGATGATATTCTCGTGTATTCCACCTCTCGTAAACAACATGTGACCCACGTCCGAGAAGTATTGCAATGTCTCTGAACACATCGGCTTTACTGTAAACAGGAAAAGTGCGCATTCCACATTACCACTGTCGAATTCTTAAGCTTTGTGATTAGTCCCGCTGGAATCATGATGGATTTGCAAAACGTCAAAGCATTACAGTGGTGGCCTGCTCCCAAGGCGGTTAAGCCCTTGCAGCGCTTCATTGGGAGCACCAACTATTACCGGCATTATATACCTAACTATGCAGAGATCACGGCACCATTGACACTGCTATTGCGCAAGAACCAACCCTATACCTGGGGATCCCAGCAACAAGGTAGTTTTGAGTACTTGAAACGAGCATTCACTACTGCCCCTATTCTGCAGCATCCCAATTGCGATAAGCCATTTTATGTGGAAGCAGATGCATCGGGCATCGTGATCGGGGCAGTACTACTGCAAACTGCAACCAACGAAGATCATATGCTGCCCTGTGCCTACTATGCCCGCCAGCTGACCCCCACAGAGCGCAACTACACTGTCCTCGACCGGGAACTCCTCGCTATTAAAGCTGCCTATGAGACTTGGCGGCACTATCTTGAAGGCGCACAGCATCCCATAACCGTGATAACAGACCACAAGAACTTAACTTTCTTGCAAACTGACCATGTTGCAAATGTGCGTCATGCTTGTTGGGCGCTATTCTTTATGTGCTTTTCGTTTGTTATCCACTACCAACCTGGTAGGTTGAACCCCCTTGCGGATGCTCTTTCCAGGTATAATGAAGAACAAGTTGCCCACAAAAACACCCAAGGGCCCATCCTTGAGGGGAAAATCTTCGTCGCCATGCACCTGTCCCTTGCGGACCTGTGTCAAGCAGGTACCACAGAATTGGCCCTAGCGGATGATCTGGAGTACACTATGACAGACAGGATAATTATGAAATGGGATCGCGTTACAGTTCCACCCTCCTGCCAGCAACAAGTCTTATGGGCACACCACGAAGCCCCCTTGGCTGGCCACCCGGGGATCGAAAGGACCTAGCAGCTAATCCAGTGGTCCTTCTGGTGGCCTACCCTCATCCAGGATGTTTGTTGCCACATTACTAGCTGCGCTGTGTGCGCTCATACCAAGGTTCCCTGGCAAGCACCTACAGGACTCCTCCAAGTAGCCCCCTTGCCCCTTGGAAACAGATTGGGCTCGATTTTGTTGTGGAATTGCCCCCGTCACGCCACTACACTGTAGTGCTCGTGGTAGTAGACCACTTTACAAAACTAGCATACTTTATCGCATGCAAAAGCCTTCTGACAGCGTATCATACCGCATTGCTGTTTATTTGACACATCCTGAAAACTCCACGGCTGCCCCCAAGAGATCATCAGCGACAGAGGTTCACAGTTCGTTTCGCGCTTCTGGAAAGTAGAGCTGATGTGGCAGGGGCTTTTACCATGCCGCAATTCCATTCCAAAAACTCGGCATCCGATGTTGCCCCCGCGGAATTCCGCTCGGTACCTCCGCGGTTCTGCATTTGCCGCTACAAGAATCCACAGATGCGGCATTTCTGTGCTTTATTGCTTTTTCCAATCATCGCCGTTGTCGCGTACAATCGGCGGCCTTTTTCCGCCTTCCGCCAATTTAATATATGAGCGACAGTCATGAGTGTTTATCGCGGTTCCGTGAATGGAGTATGCAGTGCTGCTGCGCATGTGTGTGCTCTGCTGACTGACTGCTGGCATTGTTGTTGTGTTGTCCTTCTGTGCCGCAATCACTGCCCATTTTTCTCAAATACATACATGCACATGTTCTTGGTTGGAGTTCAAGGAACGGTGTTTTTATTTAATGGTAAATTGATCTTTTATGTAAACGTAAATTGACCTCCAAACTAAAGTTTTTTGAGCAAAACTCCTGGTGGGAGTTTAAGGTGACCTGTATATTGGCTGCCTGAGTCATTTTTTATATTATCGGACCGGTACAGAAAATTGTTACAGAAGTTGTTGCAGAAGAGTTTGTTACAACCATCATTCCGCACTTCCTCAGTCTAGAAGTTGTTGCAGAAGAGTTGTTGCAAAGTTGTTGCAGAAGAATTTGTTACAATCCTCATTCTGCACTTCCTCAGTCTAGAAGAAGTCAGAAGAACAACAGAAATGTGGGTATTTTCAGACATTATGAGATCACGCTCAACCACAGTCAATACCCTGTGGTGGGGAATGGTCCCGTAACATCTGTTGGGGAAGCGGAAGTTTGCCACGGTCAATCGCGGCGGGGAATCACATTCACCACGCGATTGGCAGAACCAGCGGGGCCGGTGCTGGTCACATGGTGAATGCGACTCCCCGCTGCGATGAAGGGGCCCATCTCGTCTGGATGGAAACCACGGCCCAGAATCCCCGGCGGGATTCTGGGCCGTGGTCAATTCGCGCAAGCGCTGTGGCCAAATTGGCCGCGGCACCTGCCCATCTCCCCAGAGGATGGGCGGTGGGGGAGCATGGGGGGGCGGGGCCGAGCAGCTGCACGTTGCACCACGCGGTCCTGCCCCCCTCCCTGATTCCCCGTCGGGATCAGCCAGCACGTCTGTTGGATGTGCCGGAGTGATCCCAGCAGGGAATCATTTGGGTGATTCCGGGACGGGGCGAATGCCACCCCGTCTCATCTGAAATCACCCTATGTTGGCATAGTTGTTAAGGTTCCCACTTGCTATACAATTTGTAGCTGTCATTCTGCGGGTTCAAATCCCCACTGTTCTGTGTATCTTTTTTTTTTTTTACTTTTACATTAGTGTTATTGTTTGTTAATCATGAAATTATTGCTGTGTTGTGTTGCTTATGGCATACTTTGAATGCAAAAAAAAATATGCTTGGTTATTACATTAACCCAAGAGTGAGTAGCCGAGCCAGGTGGCGTGAGTGCTATTATGCTGCACTTGTAGCGCTGCCAGCATTACGCTCATTCGCAGTCACTGTGCTGACTACCGTCGCCGTCACTAACTGCCCTGCCCCCACCTGTCCTTACGTGTCACTGCCCACCTAAGCCTTCCCTCCCCCTGACACCAGAGTTCTGTAGATGCGCTGGTGGGCAGCAACTGGCAACAGACAGGGAGAGGGGTGTGTGGTGCTGCCCGTGTCCGCCCGGTCCTGCTGGCAGTGACTGGCTGTCTGATCCTGATCCTGAGTCCTGGCTGGGGGTCGGGGGACACTTTCTTTTTTCACTCACTGACTGACCCATCGACACACAACCCACCTGTTAATTGTTTTAATAAAGATTTTGAAATTTATTCATTGAATATAGCCATCCTCCGCGTCTCTCTAGTGTTTTTAGAGAGGCGCGCTGCGCCGCAACCGTCCCATGCTCCCACTCTCACCAGATAGATATAGTGAGATGGCTTAAAGCTGATAGGCAGCCACAGGCATTTAACACAGGTAGGTGGCCTTTATTTCATGATGGCCATGTGAAAGCATGGCCCCCGGGCCCTAAGCCCGGCCTCAGAGTCACAGTCACAAGATGATGAGCAGCTGAGTGAATGACATTCATCTGAATGAATGTGAATGACGCATTCACATTGTCAATGCACATTCACGGGTGTGTGAATGACATTCATCCGCATCACACACACACCGCCATGCTTACCTCTTTCTTATGTTAACAGTTAACACTAAACAGCTAACTGCAGTAAGTAGGGTTTGGAGGGACGGGAGTGAACGTTACGTGATTAACCCCCCCAGCCTCTAAGCGTTACGAAACTATAAGTCCCCCGACCCCCACTCCCGTACCCTACCCCCGCCTGCCCAAGACTGTTTCAGTTCTAACTTGCCATGTACCCGATAGTACATAGTTTGAAATGTTTGTTTGTAGTTAAACTGTGGTTAGTGTCATGTCAGAAAACACCCTTAGTGCACTGACTGCATCTGCATCTATCTCGATTGCAGAAACAGTAGAGATATACAGGCAGGGAGGGACTGGGAGAAAATAGCATTTTATTCTTATAATTTATAAGAGCCTTTGTATATGGATTGTGTAGTAGTTAACAAAGGACAGTGAAGTAATCCCCTAAGAGAGAGTGATTTTTTGAGACAGGTTCCCCACTCCCTGCCCAGTTTGCTTACAATCGAAGATGGACAAGGATGAGGGGAATGCACAGGGAAAGACAGATACACATGTATTCCCATTTTACATATGGGGAACTGAGACTGGGAGGTTTTGACTTCTCCAAGGCCACTCAGTGATTTCACTGCTATTTCAATTTGAGCCCTGGTTTCCTAGGTCCAAGTCCAGCAGCACCTTATCTACACATTATAGCTTTAAAAGAGTCCTTCTCGTGTGGCTCAGCATCTCTGCTTTGGGGTAGATGTACAGACGATTCCACCCTTTTTCTGCTCAAGTCCCTTCTAATCATCTGGCTTATAAAGTAAGTAGGCATACACACACACACACACACACACACTCCCCCATTTTAAAGCCAAAATGGGTACTCATGGGATACTAAATGAGTAGTGCCCATTGTCTAATCCACAAATGGTAGGTTGAATAATGTATATTTGATAGGTATCCCCATTTATTTATTCAAATACATAGTTCCCACTATGGATGCATATCTTTATTCCTCTGCATATACATATGATGTATGTGCATGTTTATATATGTGCATGTATAGATGTGTATATATACAAATTTGTGTAGATATATGCATGTATAGCTGTGCATATACATAGACGTATATATTTAGACACACATATATATATTTAGACACACATATATATATGTGTATATGCATACACAAATTTGCATTGTTTGTTGTATTGGAAAAAGAAAAGTGAAAAGTATTTTTATTCATTCACAAGTAATTTTTTAATAAAAGATTCAGAACCAGGTATAAAACTATACAAAACATATAAAAAGACATATAAACATATTACTATAAAAAGAAATTAGTGTTTAGAAAAAGTGTTTAAAACGTGTAGCTGAAAATTTGTAGCTGTCATTCCACTTGTTCAAATCCCCACTGTTCTGTGTAATGTTTTTTTTTTTACATTAGTGTTATTGTTTGTTAATCATAAAATTATTGCTGTGTTGTGTTGCTCATGGCATACTTTCTATGCCCAAAAAATATGCTTAGTTATTACATTAACCAATAGCCCATAGTCACATAGCTGGGGACAAAGCACGCAGCGTCGCTGCTAGGCAATGAGCAACAACGCCAGCCAGGGAGGGAGATTTAAACTGGGCACACAGCACAGCACAGGGATGTGGCATGATGGAGCCAGGCGGGAGGGAGAGGAGAGCGGAGGGCAAGAGAGGAATGGAGGAGGAGGAGGCGGCGGCGGGCTCAGCACTGACAGCACCACTGACAGCCTCAGACCCCCGCCTAGGCAGGGAAGCGCAGATGCGCTTAGTGGTCCCGGTCCCACAGCATTCACATAGAGTGGCACCGGTTCTGACTCTGGCCTGTGCCCAGGCGTGTGAGGGCACTGAAGCAGCTGCATTCCTGCTGTCTGTCTGTCATCACCTCTCCCACCCCTCTGTGTTGGCTGCCAGTTGGGTTGCGTGTCCTCCTCGCATTGCGTCCCTGGTCTGTGTGTTGAATGCCCTCTGTCCTGTACGTGTGCTCTGCTCGGTTCCAGCAGCTGTGCTTTCCGCATCCCACGCCTCGCTTGTTCTCGTTACAACGTTGCGGCCGCCAGCTGGTGGCCTTATCGCCTGTCCTTGGAGCTCCACCATCCCCTCCTGTCCCTTCAGGGCTTGCTGAGTGGAGCCCCCCTTTCCTTGCAGTTAGTATCAGGTGCGTGCTGCTGCTGGACCATGGCTGGATGCTGCTCTTCCCCAGGGCTCGCGAGCATAGCAACCCATAGCTGGAGCTTCCGCAAGACAATGGCTCTGTTTGACCTTTGGCATTCCCCAGCCATGCAATTGCTCGCCAACTGCCCGGGCAGCTGCACAGGTGCCTATGCGAGTCTGAGTTCTTGGCTCCACTACTTAGGGTATGAGTTGAGCACCCGCGACTGCATGCGGAGATGCTGGGCCTCTGTCCCTTTCCTGATGGTTGCATCCTGGAGATGAGGTGCTCGCATGTGGTGTGGTCCACGACAGAGATTGTGTCCACTCTGTATGTGTGCAGCCTGTCCGCCTTCATGGCCTGTCTGGCGGAGGGGGGCCCTGCCCTGGCTGTGTCCTTCTTTGGATGTGTCCATGGGGCCTGTGCGTACCAGCGGACACGTGGTGTGGCCTATCACTGCCTGTTGGAGCTGAGTCACCTTCCGTGGCCCCCAGCTGCCGACTATGGCTTTCTGGAGCCCACCGCAGCGGAGCTGATGGTGCTGGCTGATGGGTGGTCCCGATCTGATGTGCAGGTGGGGCTGGCCGTGCCGGATCCCTTCGAGACGTACTACCTGGTCGCACACCACATGTCTGCGCTGGGATACCATCAGGGCATGCTGCAGTGGCCCCACTACATGCACCTAGCGGGCCACCTTGCCCCTTCTTGTCCCCCTGCAGCTGGCTGTGCCTGTCAGTCCCCCTGTGTCTTCTGTGCCCTGGGTGCAGCTGGCCCTGCTGTGAGCTCCCACCTCTGCCCTGTCGCCGTGGGTCGCTGCCCACCTCCTCCATGATCTCCACTCCATGACTTCCTCCAGTGCTGTCTGGTCCCTGGAGTTCTGCTGCCCCTGCCTGTGCCTGTGTGGGCTCCCTCCAAGGGCCCCCCTGTCCACCTCTGCAACTGCTCTTAAACTCCGTGGCTTCCTTTTCCTGTGGCTTTGTGTCATGATCTCTGAGCTGGCACCCAGCGCAGGTGCTGCTGTGCTGAGCTCCTACTACAGCTGTGATTCCTCCTGTGCCCGTGCCCCCACCACCAACCACCCGTGGATGACTCTGTGACTGTAACACATGTAACACTGTGAATGTTAGGGAGAGAGATCAATGTAACACAATGTATGGGAGATTATATTATTATTTTTGTTTTTCATAATGTATGTTGTAACTGTCTGTATCCCAGTTTAACCACACAGATCTAGCTTCTTCTTATCTAAGTCATGCAGCCAGTCCGACTTCTCATTCAAGAACCATGGCATCCAATAAATAATAAATAGTATTCATTATTTTCAGAGTGTTTTCCAACTTGCCATGCCCTCCCAGTGCATTAACTAGGGTTGGGTGAATGTGATGATTTCCCCCGCCCCCACCTGGTTCAGAGGGACTGGGAGGGATGGAGTGGAACACATGAAGTCCCCCGCCCCCACAAAGTTAGAAACTACAATGGACTCCCCGTCCCCTCCCCCCCACCCCACCGAGTGATTTGATTTAGAGCTCTCTAAAGATTTGATTTAGAGCTTTACAAAAGTCCTTCTCATGTTGCTCAACAGTCAGCAACAGCAACTTGTGTAGCATAGTGGTTTATGTTCCCTGCTTACATTCTGTATTTTTCGTTCTGGCGGTTCTAATCTGCAGTGGCCCATTTTACTTTTATAAAAAATTGTTTTATCTTACACACTAAGATAAAATTATCTTACTGCGTCCTATTCTCTCTCTGATACAAGTCTAATTTATAGTTTACTTTATCACATCTTTGTGCAGCAGCTAACTCTCAGCATTAGCTAGGTGTGTGCTTACTCTGTCTCCCACCTCTGTTGGATTGCTAGCAAATGCACTGGTGGTCGGCGGCAACCGCCAACATCCAGGGAGAGGGGTGTGTGGTGCCATGCCATTCACGTCTAGCTGGCTAGCTGCAGCGCCTACCTCTTTGTTATGTTATTAGAACACTAAACTCTGACTCAGCTGAGCTAACTGCATTAACTGGGTTTGGGAGTGATTGTGATTTGAACGTGAACTACCCAGCCCCCACCGCAAACTGTTAGGAAAATATATGTCCCCTCCCTAACAACTCACACACCCCAGTCGAGAAAGTGATTTGATTTCAAACTTGCGCTCCAGTGCAGTAGGTTGGTTGGGAGGGACTGGGAGGGACATAGTGGAGCACATGAAGTCCCCCGCCCCCACAAAGTTAGAAACTACAATTGACTCCCCGTCCCCCACCCCACCCCAGTCGAGCGAGTGATTTGATTTCAAACTTGCGCTCAAGTGCAGTAGGTTGGTTGGGAGGGACTGGGAGGGACGGAGTGGAGCACATGAAGTCCCCCACCCCCACAAAGTTAAAAACTACAATTGACTCCCCGTCCCCTCACCCCCCCCCCGAGAGAGTGATTTGATTTCAAACTTGTGCTCCAGTGCAGTAGGTTGGTGGAACTTTGGCCCCACCTCAAACTTGAACTTGACTCCCACCTCAAAGAGTTGGGGTCTTCTAGGTCCAAGTCCAGCACCTGGTCTCCTAGGTCCAAGTCCAGCACCTTATACACTACACATTTAGAGCTTTACAAGAGTCCTTCTCATGTTGCTCAGCAGTCAGCAACAGCACCTTCTGTAGCATAGTGGTTTACGTTCCCTGCTTACAGTCTGTATTTTTTATTTTGGCGGTTCCAATCTGCAGTGGCCCGTTTTACTTTTATAAATTTTATTTTTATCTTACACGCTAAGATAAAATTATCTTACTGCATCCTATTCTCTCTCTGATACAAGTCTAATTTATAGTTTACTTTATCAGACCTCTGTGCAGCAGCTAACTCTCAGCATTAGCTAGGTGTGTGCTTACTCTGTCTCCTGCCTCTGTTGGATTGCTAGCAAATGCGCTGGTGGTGGGCAACAGACAGGGCGAGGGGTGTGTGGTGCCAAGTTGTTAAATTTAAACAAAAATGATAACTCTTTGTCTCTAATGATTGTACTGAGGCATCCTGCGCTGCCCAAGACCATCCCCTCCCATGCTCCACCTCCCACCTTTATAGAAGTTCACTCTAGCTGGACGGACCCGCCCCACCTCACCCGCATGGGTCATTTAATTAGTAACGGACACACACCAATAAGAACAGTCCTTCCCTGTGACTGACAGCTGACAGACAAAGGCATTTAACACAGGGAGGCAAACTTTATTTCACATAAGCCATGTGCTGCGTGTTTTCATGTCAAATCTATCTCAATTCAAAACTGTAAAAATGGCTTTGCAGGGGTTTGCTTCACTCCTGGATGGACTTATTAGAATTGGTAATTAAAATAATAATAAAAAAATTATGGGAACACTCACTTTATTCCATGCTTTACATTAGTAGGGCTACTGTCATTAATAGTGCATTGATATGTTTTATTTTACAGTCACATTACAGGGGAAATAGTGATGGACATAGCTTCGGCTATTTGGGCAACTGTGTGGAACACTGCAGATGCAGTCCTCCACACCATGATCTCCAGACAGGAGAAAATTGGTAAGTATTTCTCTAAGCTCCATTGTTAGTTACTATTACCCTGTGAATAGTGTTCCCATTAAAAAAATAACTTTGCTGCTGTTCAAGAATGCATACACTAACTGTATTCCATTTTTACAGAACAACAGCTGGATGCCCAGCTTGAATTGATTGCAAAATTGAGGGATGACAATGAAGCCCTATGCCTTTCCATAGCGGAAGTATTACAAGAGGTGCGCATTCAGTGTTGACTTTGAGTTACTTCCCCATAGTTTAAAAAACAAATCAAACTTTTAATGTAAATACTGTTAAAAGTATTTACATTAATATTCCTCCAGATTATACTTTTATAAATATGTTTTTTAAAAATATTGTTTCTATTAAAGTTTGATTATTACTTATGTTCCTTTTTGCTCATTATTTTGGCACCTGTCCTGTCACTCATAACACACACCAGTAAAGTGACCAAACTCACAAGTGACACAACCAATTAATTGCGTGATTGAACTACCCTTTAAAAAAAAAAAAGATAGTGCCCCATGCAAATTAGTTTCATTTAGTGTCCCCTCCCATACATGACATTTACTCTCAAGAGACATTTTTGTGAGAGTGAATAACTTCCCTTATTTTTTTGTTTCAACAACACACATGATTTTATAAACTTCTATCATATCCCCCTCCCCTCTCAGATGTGTGCCTCAGTCTCTTCTCAAATTTAATGAGTTTCAAATCCCTCCCAGCAGCCAGCCAACAGTAAAGATGGGCTACTTTTTAAAGCGAAGAACTAGAAGCTACAGAATACATTGTTATCACAGCGGCATTATGATTGTATTACCTTTGCCACAGGCCTTTGCCAGTCCACCCCACCCACCACTAGCACCCACCACCCACATCTGTGTTCAGATTTATTTTATTAATATATACCATGTGTCCAGTGTATGCTCAGTGATTGAAAGATGATAAAGCACATATAGGAATGAAGACCAAATTATTTTTATTCAATGTAGGAATTAATGTAATACAGGTTGGTAGCTGTGGCAATCAATTTGGTTGGAAATCCAAATTTTTTTATTCTCCAGATGAAGGCGAAACCAATGATGCACATCTTATAAAAAACCCACTACTGGTTTGTGGGGAAAAATTGATTGTGCTTGGAAAATTCCTTCATGACTCCATATGAAAATGGCAATCGGATCAGTACTTGATCCCTGAAGAATACTGGCAGTGGCTACAAATCGACTGTCTAGCTGTTGCATGTGTCTGTCATGAATTTATCCATGTGCCTGAAAAACAACATTTAAAAAACCACAATTATTAATCACATATTATATAAATGTATGCTAGTTGTATGTGTACAATTATGTGTACACAGCATTCATGGCTTTTGGAATCATTGCTGGGTGTGCTGCTATCCTGAAAAATAGATCCATGTTGCATACTTCTGCAATCCGTTCACGCTACTTCTGCAAAGTGTATGTGAGAAACTCAAAAAGACAGCGCAAATCAGTAAGCCAATGCATTCCTATGCTACTTCCACATGGATCCCGCCCCCCCC
>QEPC01015148.1:1463225-1508499 GCA_003113815.1 Sphenodon punctatus | reverse complement strand
CCCATAGAGAGCCAGGAGGAGGGGGGGAAGCCGCAGAAGCAGCTGGCGAGCCTGGATCAGGGACTTGGGCCGGGGGAGCACATAGGGAAGAGTCACCCCATAGAGAGTCAGGAGGAGGGGTGGGGGGCTGTAGCCGGTAGCCGCAGAAGCCGACGGCGAGCCTGGAGCAGGGACTTGGGGAAGCACATGGGGAAATAGGCACATCCGGGGGGGTGCTGCCGGGAGAGTCACTTCATAGAGAGCCAGGAGGGGAGGGCGTAGCCGGTAGCCGCGGAAGCCGCCAGTGAGCTTGGAGCAGGGACTCGGGTCGGGGGAGCACATGGGGAAGAGTCACACCATAGAGAGCCAGGAGGAGGGGGGGCGTAGCTGGTAGCTGCGGAAGCCGTGGAAGCTTCCAGAGAGTCTGGAGCAGGGACTTGGGTTGGGGGAGCAAATGGGGAAGAGTCACCCCATAGAGAGCCAGGAGGAGAGGGGGCCGTAGCTGGTAGCCGCAGAAGCCACGGAAGCCAGCTGCGAGCCTGGAGCAGGACCAGGAACTGGGTAGCACATGTGGGAATAGCCGGGGGTGGGGCTGCTAAGGGGGTCAGTCAAGGAAGAGCATGGAGGGGGAGGCGATAGCTGTGGTCACCGTTTGCCCACCGTTCACATCAAAAGAATCAGGACAGCCACAGTTATCAACCCTACAGCACAGTTTTCACAAATAAACCAATGATCCCACCATCCATCCAACCAACAGCCATTATCATGAACCAAATGAACAATAAAACAATATCAAGCACAATATCAAGCCCAAACAATATCAAGCCCAAACTGAGCAATAAACATAAAAGGCTAGCAGCAAACAACATATGTGTACATTTATTTTTAAAAGGATAATGGAAAATGTAAAGTGTATAGCAGAATTACTTTAGCTGCTTTAGCACTAAATTAGCAGTTAAATAAACCACAGTTTAGAAGAATTAGCAGAAAAGTTCAAGCACTTACACAAAACCTTCTTTATGTTATCCAAAATCGATGGTATTCTATGAATTAGGAAAGGATAGGACTCTCTCTCCTCGAGTTACGATGCGGTGCTTTGTCGCAGAGTGTGGAAAATCAGAGTGTGTGTGTTAAAAAACACAGACACTGGTGGTGCGGCTCCAACAGCCACTCACTCTCACTGCGATTGGGGATCAAGAGGGAGAAAAAAGCTACAAACACACCTATTTATACTTAATGGTGAAGGTGGGACATGTCTCTCTGGGAAAGCCCTAGCCAATTAAATTGGGCATGCGGATGTCTTCAACAGGGTCCGAGGGTTGATCATGCCGCCGGGTCTCACGATACCTTGTATTCCGGGCGGCAGAAACATGATACAATGATCAGATAACCAGAAAGATTCTGCGATCGATGGAAAGGGGAGTTGGTGCCGCTTCTTATTGAAATCCACAGAAGTTCCACTTCCATTGAGAAGTTGCAATGCCGCAGCACCATTTGCGGCAAACCGCAGCCGTTGGAAAGCTGTCTCTGCCGAACCATGCTGCGATGCGCGGAATAGGGGTTTCCGTCGGTAACAGCTGCCGTGCTATTTCAAGCACTCCAAGTGACCCTTAAACCCACCACTCCCCAACTCCGGGTCCCATGATGGGCACTGATGCGAATGAGAATTATGAGGTTCGGGCCATATTGGATGCAAAAATCAACCATGGGCAGTTGCATTACCTAATAGATTGGGTGGGTTACGTGCTCAAGGACCGTTCCTGGGAACCGGCAGCAAATCTGTCAGCCCCCCGGCTCGTTTGCACCTTCCACTTACATCACCCCATGAAGCTGGACCCTCCTGGGCCCAGGGGAGGGGCCCTTGGGGGGTATTGCAAGCCCTGCTCTCAGGCAGTGGCTTTGGGGTACCAGGGGGGCATACCTGGCAGTGCCGTGGGGAGGCGGGCCTTGACGCGGCTTCACCTGGCGCCACCCAGCGCTCTTTGTCACAGACTCCGGTTGCCACAGGAGCCGGCTCCACGCTGCGCCCCATGAATGCACTTCCATCGCCCGCATGGAGCACTGGCATGGCCCTGCCCCCTCCATGGTGTTCCAAGCACTGAGGGCACATAAGGGGGCGGGGCCTCAGTATAAAAGCCAGTGCCAAGCTGGAGCTCAGTGCTGGTGATTGCAGAGAAACTGGCCCCTGCTTGTGAAGCTAAGTAGAGTGCTTACTATTGTGATATTTGTCCCTGAGAATTGTGTATGTGTTGTGTGTGTTGGATAATATTTAGCAACAAGAGATTGAACCCTACGTGCATCTGTGTTTCCCTGTGTGGCCCTCCTGCGTGTGTCTGAGTGAGAGTGTCGTGTGTGTCGAGTGGATCCTCCCTTTCCCCACCAACTCCTAGTGGTCTCCTGATCACCCCGTGTGTGAGTCCTCGCCCCCCTTCCCTCTCCCTTTCTCCGAGGCGCATGCCGCCGGACCTCACGGCTCCTTCCCTACGAGTCTCCCCGTCCCTCCCCTTTCGTAGTGTCGTTGTGTCGAGTGAACAAGGGGGGCTCAGCTCCCGGAGTACTCTGTGCCCTATGATGATAGAGGCCTGATCTCAGCGAGATCATATGGGCCGCAATTCTATCCCGACGGGCATTTAGCTTCCACCTTGTGTGACCAGAGTCGGGGCTTGAGCCTTGTATTGCCTGGTAGCTCCCCCTTGTTGCATATGTTTTGCCCCCACCCCGGTGACACCTACATCAACTCTGTTGCCAAATCCTGTTGCTTCTCCCTCTATAACATTGCTAAGATTCACCCTTTTCTCTCTGCCTCCTCTACCAAAACCCTTGTTCATGCCCATGTCATCTCACGCCTCAATTACTGTAACCTTGTTCTCACTGGCCTCCCCCGCTCTCCCCTTTCTCCCCTTATCTCTGTCCAAAACTCTGCTGCCAGGGTCATCCACCTTGCCCATCGCTTCGACCACGTGCAGCCCCTCCTCTCCTCTCTTCACTGGCTCCCCCTTCCTGAATGAATCCTGAACAAACTCCTAGTCTTCACCTATAAAGCTCTTCACAACCTTGCTCCCCCCTACCTCTCTGCGCTAATTTCCCTCCCTGCTCCAGTCCGTGAACTCCTCCTCTGTCCCCTCTCTCGCCCTCCCCCGCCTCCCCTGCTCCCCTAACCGCCTTCGTCCCTTCTCCCTAGCTGCCCCCCACGCCTGGAACTCCCTCCCTACCCACATCCGCCTCTCCCCCTCCCTTCGTACCTTCAAATTCCTCCTCAAGACCCACCTCTTCTGCTCTGACCTCCCCTACTCCTCGCTCCCCTCACCTAACCCCTGCTGATACCCTCCATCCATATTTCATCAACATTGAATAAGAAACAAAAATGTTATAGCCAGAAATATGTTCTAGTTTTTCCCCTTTATTTCAAAAACCAAATGTCATTTTCAGTTCCCGATTGCACCGAACTAAAGACTGAACCGAGCCCAACCAAACCGAACACCGAATCTGAACTCAAAGTTCAACCTGAACTACCAAATGGCCGAATATCCGAACCTGGTTCTGTTCGCACATCCCTAATGGGCAGCCATGGCTGCCACCCATGGCAGCCCCTGATCCCTGGTGGGGGATAGGGCTGCAAACTGACCACTGGCCCACCTGGGGAGCCCATGGCCTGGGCTGTGGGCTGGGATCTTCCAAGGAGCCACATCCAGGCCAGCTGCCTAACTGGGCCGGAGCAGCAGTGAGCCTACATCTAGTGGCCTGGAAATAGACATGATGGTGAGGTTCTGGCCCAGGTGAGCCATAGTGGGCCCCCATCATGTATATTATCACCCAAAGACAAAATAATTTAATCTTGGGGAAGACTGCATTTCAAGTCTCTCAGGGATGACCTGTTACCATCCATCACCACTGATTGACTGCCCTTCTAGGTATGACTCAAACTATCAAGCGGCAGTTCCAACAATATCCCTCAAACACCAAAGCAACAACCCATGGTCAATCATACTGATTTCTGCTAACTGCAATTAATTGTATTAAATGCTATTTTATAGCATTCATCGGGGGGGTGGGGGGGTGGGGGTAAGGTGTAGGAACCTGTGGATTTAAAAGGCTCTGGTACAAACCAGTTAGAATCGTTTGTTGTTACGTAGTCTAGTTTGAGATATCATGCAACCCACTCACACCTGAGTTGTGAATAAAGAGGCTCTGATCTCTAAACTCTTTGATTCTAAATGACCACAGAACCGCTGAATGGTCCCATAGCTCAAGGCAGTTGAAAAGGACATGGACATTTATTTTAAAACTGTGTGTGTTCCCTTTTTGTTTATTTATGATGAAGAAAAATGGCCAGAGCAGTTTTTTTAAACCTGATCCCATGAGTGTGAATACTATATCAAGTGTGTAACTTGAGCAGTGTCTGCTAGATTTGTATAGACTCTGTTATTGTGGATCCTAAGTGATGCATCCTTAGGTCAGTAACGCTTACTTGCCTGCATCAGTCATGTCGCTCTGATGAATTCCAGTCCTTTGGTCTGTCTGAACTCAACTTTACTCTGCATTTTACACTGTGGTATATCTTCTCAAATTGTCTCCTCCTACTCTTCCCTGCTCTGCCATGTGAGCCTCACCCCATGACAGAATCAGATTTCCAAAATTAGTGACTCCTTCTAGTGCAGAGGTGGGGAACCATTTCCCTCTAAGGGGCTGCATTGAACATTCGTAAGGTTCCAAGCGCAGCATAAGAAGTTGGAGGTGCAGGCACACTCAGGGTGGGGAAAGGAAGAGGAGGGTTCAGATCATGGATCTCTGCCATGGATCCATCCTTTACCCCTGTGTGCATGCCCTCCTCTCTGTTCCCTTAGCCTGAGTTCAGACTTTCAGTGCTTGGGGGTAGGAACTGGTTCCAGGGGCCAGATCCAGGAATAGGAAGGAGCCAAATAAAAACTAGCCACAGGCTGCATTTGGCTCCCAGGCCTGAGGTTTCCTATCCCTGCTCTAGTGAGACCCATTTATTTACAATCTTATTGTTATGGGTTGCTGTAAACACAGAGCAGCTAATAAGCACCCGCTTTAGCCTCCTTGCTCCTAGAATTGCTGTGCCGAGCTCTCCCTTCCCTGTTAGCTTTTTGCAATGTGTTCATTTCTCATAGTTCATTAAAATATGAACTAGTCCCTGATCCATCCACTCCAAATTAGCAAACTCTTCCATCAGTTGAACTGAGCTTTGTGGACCTCGAGGGAGACATTTCTACAAAGAAGAGTGTTGTGTATCAAACAAAACAGTTATTGGAAGGTGGAAAAGCACCTGTTATTTCACTCTTGGGGCGCTGATGTGGTTTCCTGAACTGAAAGGATACTGTTTGATGGGTTTAAAAGAAAAGTACCTTTAAGAAACAGAGGGCCAGGCCCTCAGCTGAGTTTCTAGCTGTGGGTCATTGGATCTCTGAGGTACAATTCAAGAGACCTACAAGACATTTCCATGTACCAAAATGAAGGATTCTCAAAAATTCAGGAGCACAAAAATAGGCCAAGTATTTTGGTTTCTGAGGGGATGGTTGTGTGCCCTTATGGACATTCTTGTTATTTATTTATTTATTTATTTATTTGTTATATTTCTTAGCCACCCCCTCATGCCTACAGCATCCCGGGGCAGCTTACAACACGAAAAACACAACAATAAATTATTACAATTTAAACATTTCTAAAAACATCTTTCCCCCCCCCCTCACTCCCACCCTCCCCTCCAAAGGCCTGGGAGAACAGCCAGGTCTTGCAGGCTCGGAAGAATGCCAGCAGACCTGGGGCCAGGCGAGCTTCCTCCCGGAGGGAATTCCAGAGTTGCGGCCTGGCCATCAAGAACGCCCATTCCATTGTGGGCCCCCGCCTAACACGGGGGACCTCCAGGAAGGCACCCCCGGCAGACTGCAGGGATCGCTCTGAGATGCGGAGGGCGAGGCGGCCCCTGAGGGATGAGGGGCCGAGACCGTGTAGGGATTTATAGATCAAAACTAACACCTTGAATCTGGCTCGGTACGCTATAGGCAACTAGTGCAAAGTGCGGAGCACAGGTGTTATGTGCTCCCACCAACCCGTCCCTGTAAGGAGACGGGCCGCCGCATTCTGCACTAGCTGAAGCCTCTGGACAAGAAACAAGGGAAGCCCCACGTAGAGCGCGTTGCAGTAGTCCAGCAAGTTATAGAGTGACAGGATCTGCTCTAGAGTTAAGGCCTCTCCAACGCTCCATTGAACACTCTATCCTTTATTAAATTGAGAAGATTTATGCTAACATTACAATATTTGGCATGGAATATTGCTAGGGAAGGAGGTTGAAGCTGTCCAGATTTCAACCAAATCAGATGAAAAATGACTGAGATATAGTAGTTCAAAGATTGGAGGTCTCCCTCCTCCCACCGCCCCCGGCCACTTTTTAAAAGTGTATGCGACCATTTCAAGCTGCTCAAGCTACGGGGTTTACAGTTTGTTTGGAGAAACTGTAAACATATTAAAAAATTAAAGCTTGTACTGAGGTGTGCCTTTTATTTATTTTTAAAGAATTCATCTGGTACTTTTAAAGTTATGATGTGTTAAAGTTGCTATGTTAATCAAGTGAGAGAGACATTTCTTAGGATAATGATGCATTTTCTAAAAGGCAGCAAAGAAGCTGTGCCTGCCATTTAGAATGTTCAGACTAAAATTATGGCGAAGGCTGTGTCCAAATGAGTCCGTTCTCCTGGCTCTTTAATTATCTGTGCAGGACAGCTGTTGTGCTTGATCAGCCTTAATCACCCTTCAAACATACCACTAATTTGCCCTACCCAGCACTGAATTCTGCTGCGGCTTGCTCTCTACAATCTGCTAATGATTAGCTGAGAGGGGTGCTTTCGAGTCTCTTGGTGCCCTGGGTAATCACCTCAACATCCTCCCAGCAGAAAGTTTGTCTGACTCAGCAGCAGCAGGAAGGGAAGGTATACACACCCAACCTTGCTCTGTCTGGATCAGCTCCTGACCCTGCTGCTTTGGTGGCGAAGTGAAGACGGACACTAGGGCTGGAAGGTAGAGGGATAATGGGGTGGCACTGGGGTTAGAGGGATAATGGGGTATATGGGGTGACACTGGGACTGAAGGGGGAAGGGTAATGGGTAACACTGAGGTAACACTGGGGCTGGATAGGTTGATACTGCAGTTGGAGGTGGGAGGAGTAATGGGGTACATGGGGAGACAATGGGGCTAGAGAGGGGAGGGCTAATGGGTGCCATCTTATCCCCTCTCCTGTTAAGCGTGTACATGCAGTCTTTAGGAGAGGTCGTCAGAGGGTTCGGTGTATGGTGTCATCAATATGCTGATGACACCAAACTGTACCTCTCTTTTTCAGCTGACTCAGGTCCAGCAGTCTCGGTGCTCACCCAGTGTTTGTCATCTGTGGGGGACTGGATGAGGGTAAGCCACCTGAAGTTGAATCTTGACAAGATGAAGGTGATGCTTGTGGAGGGTGCCAGGGGAGTGGTGCCCCCATTGTAGATGGGGTCTGCCCTCTACTGGTACCCCAGGTCTGTAGGCATTTAACCAATTACATCTGGTGCAATGGCTTAAGCCGTATGTCTCAGATGCAGACCTGGCCACTATCATCCATGCTTTTATCACCTTGAGATTAGATTACTATAATGCGCTCTAAATGGGGCTACCCCTGGTGATGGTTAGGAAACTGCAGCTGGTGCAGAATGCTGTGGCCCAGCTCCTTAGGGGGATGGGTCATCACGAGCACGTTACACTGATGTTCCGTTCTCTGCACTGGCTGCCAGTAGTTTTCTGGACCCAATTCAAGGTGTTGGTATTGACCTTTAATGCCCTAAACAGCCTGGGTCCCACCTATCTGCAGGATTGCCTCACTCCCTGGATTCTGGATCGACCCCTGTGGTTGTCTGGGGACACCATCCTTCAAGTCCCCCGGGTTTCCCGGGTGGTGACGATGAGGAGGACGTTCTTGGTGGCCGCACCACGGCTATAGAACTCCCTCCCGGTGGTGGTCCGCCTGGCCCCGGACCTCCCCTTTTTTCTGATGAGATTGTAAGACCTGGCTGTTCTGCCAGGCCCTTTGGTGAGGGAGAAAGGTGAGGGTGGGTATGGCGGGGGGAGATACTTTAAAAAATTTTTTTATTATTGGTTGTTTAAAATGTTTTTATGCTGTTGTATTTTAAAATGTTGTAAGTCACCCTGAGCTGCGAAGGCAGGAGGGAGTGGTATAAAATAAATAAATAATTACATGGGGTGTTCATGGGAATGGTGGGGGAAGTGCAGTGAGGTACATGGGGTGACATAGCCTCAGTGTCATGGCATGCACATATTACCTCTCCCCCTTCAAGCCTCAGTATCAACCTATGCACCCCCACCTGCTCCAGGCTGGCCCATTTGGCAGGAACCCTAAGTACTGCTGCTACCCTCCCACTGGGAGCCCCATCAGATCAGGACCCCCAAGCGGCCCGGACTGGGGAGTGGGAGGGTAGCTGTGGGCCTGAGTGGGCTGGGTAGGTTGGGTGGGATGGAGGCAACCCCTGGTACCCTCCCACCCACTGCAGCATGGCTTGCTCAGCATTGGGCAGTGGCAGCATCAGGAATTTTGAGCGCTACCACTACCCTCCCCAGCCTGGCCCAATCAAGAACCCTGAACAGACCAGGATGGGGAGAGGGAGTGTAGCCATGGGTCCGAGTGTGCTGGGAAGAGCAGGATGGATGGTGGGTGAGAGGCAATCCCATCACACTCCCACCCACCCCAACCCGGACTGCTCGGCAGGAAGCCCGAATGCTGCCACTACCTCCCCCTCTCCAGACGGGCCTGATCAGGAACCCCAAGCAGACCGGGCTGGGGAGGTGAATAGCAGAAGCACTTGGGGTTCCTGCTGCCTCTGCTTACTACACCAGGGTTTTTGTGCAGCAGTGAGTTAGCTGTGGGTTCAAGTGGGCTGGGGAGGGTGGAAGGCAACCTCCAGCAACCCCTTCCCATCTGTCCCAGCTTGGCTTGCTCAGCAGTGGAAGAAGCATTTGCAGGTGGCTCATCGTTGTACTGCAGCAACTTGTGAGATTTTCTGCATTACATTGTATTAATAAAAAAACCTGGAAATTCCATTATAAAAAAACCTTCAGTTTACAAGAAGAGTTAAGGCTCTTGCAAATTCAACCATGCTCCAAAAAACCATGAAAATTGCAAGATAAGGCTCCTGACTTAACATCTGTGCCAGGTAAGTAGTAAAGACATTGTACAATCTCATATATTGTGCTCGCTTACAACTTAAGCTCCATGCACTCACACTTTGCCTTGGTCTTTCAGTCCCAATCCGCCTCCTCTGCAGGTTGGGGGCAACACTCAAGCTGGGAACAGGAGGAGATGAGGGGGCAGACAGGAGGGAGCTTTCATTTGAGTTATGGAGAATGGGACAGCTGAGTGCTATGAGGGTGTATATGTGATGTATACATTTGCTAAGTGTGCAGTTCCTGGACCAGGAGGTAGGGGGAGGTCCCGGTTCAAGTCTTGCCTTAGCCAGAAACTCACTGGGTGACCTTGGACCAGTCACAATAACTTACCTCACAGGATTGTTGTGAGGATCAAAGGTTGTGTTAATTAATTCTATGTGAAGTGCTCCAAGTGCCATGACAGGAGGCGCTATATAAAAATTATTATTAAAGGCCTAATTTTCCTGTCTCACGCCAACAGTGGGTTTTTCCAGTGAAGTGAGACCAGGGTTAAGCCTAGTATTCAACCTGTGTCTAATGATGTAAAAATGAGCAGACTGTGTCTAATGATGTAAAAGCAGGCATGCAGGTGGTGTGGCAGCTTCCCAGTCTGGGACGGGAAACAGCGGCTACCCCTCCTGGGGTTGGGACACCAAACTAATGTGCCTGTGGCTGGAGAGCCATCCGGGAGCTCAACAAACATGTAGGCGACCGTCCCTGCTCCACTCTCAGCTCCCTACCATAACAGACAGTCATGGTGACCAGCTGTGGTGCTTGGCCATGGAAGTCCCTGCCCTGAGGGGAGGATGGCGGGGCTGAACAAATGTGCCAGCCTGTGTTGGCCTGTGTGGGCAGTCCTTGGCCTGGGCTATGTCACTGGCAGGCCTGGGCCAACATTTGGTGGTGCACAAACACACGTGCCACTGGGTCCCGAGCCACAACGAACCACCATCACATCTGTATTTACCCTCTGTGCTACTCGTATGAGCTGCCTCTCAGTTGTATCTGAGCATCTTACGGATGCTAATGAATCAGTCCTCACTAACAGTCCTGTGAGGCAGCAAACGATTAACTTCATTTTATAGATGAAGGAACTGAGACACAGAGAAATGAAGTGACTAAGGCCACTTCCACACATTACAAAACTGAGCTATTATAATAACTTTTATAGCTGGTTCTTATTTATTATTTTGTGTGTTTGTGTATTGTTTTGCAATGACCGCTGGTCATGCTAATAAATGATTTTATTTGATTTGAATAACCCGAGATAATACTGGGCATTATAATTCTGCAATTTTTGTAAGGTGTGAATTTGCTATTCCCCTTTTCTGCTGTGAGATCTTGAGTCATTGTAAGAGCCACATAATAAGACATATTATGTCTGATTAAGGTTGAGCTTGAAAATGAACCCATATCAGAGTACAGAGCCTTAAGCAGAAGAATAGTCTTCCATCCATGGAAGAGCTACCTTTATTTTAAGTAAATGAAGAGGGAGAAATATATGTCCTTACCATCAAACTCTGCTTGTCCAACTCCCACGATGATTATAGACATTGGAAGCTTGGCAGCCTGTGGCAAAAGAGTGTGAGCAGAAAACAAGGTAGAAGGGAGAGATGGGTTGGGTGGGTGTGGGAGGGACAAAGAAGTTTGATTGTGGGATGAGAAGGGAAACAAAGAATAAGAATTTGAGACATAAAACTAGAAACACTGAACTAGTGTCATCTCAGCAGATAATTTTGGAAACCTAATGGGGCTCTGAACATTCCTGGAGCCAGTCAAGTTATAACTCAAATGGATCTTTCCCCTACCTAAATGTATAATCCCTTAATTGCAAAAATGAGGCTCAAACAGCATTTATGTATTTATTCAAATTTCTACCTCGCCCTTTCCCTAAGGCTCAGGGCAGTTTACATGGGTTTGTACAGCTCCTTGGAGGCTCAGCACTGCCTACATCCTCATGGCACTGCTGCATGGAGGTAACTAGTAGTGACACTATTGAATTTGACAGTTTTGCCAGAACTCTGACTTCCTCAGAGCCTGGAAATCTGTCCCTGATCTATGCATCCACTTATAGACTCTCCAGATAGAACTCAGTACACTCAGTGATCAGGGCCCCTGAAGCTGGTGCTTTTCCTCAGAAAAAGGGATAGAAACTGCTTGGTGGTGGTGGAGACCCACAATGTGAAATCTACATTGAGGGATTTGCATTTATGGTGAATGGTACAGATGAAGGGGACAGACTCTCAAGCAGTATTTCTAAGTGTGACTCCATTGGATAAATCAAGTTATGATGATTTATAACATCTGAGAATCTGATCCCCCATATATTATAGCTTATGCTGCATAATCCTCAGCACGAAGTAGGGGCATAGCTATAACAGGTGCAGCAGAAGCAGCCGCTCTGCAGCCCACGATCCAGGGGGGTGAGGGGAGCACACACAAGTAGGCTGCATACACACAATCGAGTAGGCTGCCCCAACAGGGAGCCCATTCCACCTTCTGCACCAGGGCCCATTCCTACCTAGCTACGCCTGTCATGAAGACGTCACTTGCTGTGCTGAGGCGGCTTTGTGATTCACCCAGGGGCCCTTCATGAGGGAGCCTAGACACAAATAACGTTTTACAATGTCTTTGGGTGGTAACAGGTCAAATGATAAAACCACTCTTACAGTTTGTGTAATGGTAAGTTATTCAGATAGTCAGTTCAAGATGTCCACAAAGCCAGCTGTGTCCTCTTGAAGTCTTCAAGCCAAGCAACTCCATGAATCTCCTCTGTTGAGATTGTTTCTCTTGTGGCTATTTGTCCTCAAGTCACAATCCATGCTGTTCTGCACTGCCCATCCTATTCCTGCTGTCTCAGTGTTTCAGCCTTGAGTGGGATCCAAACTCTAGACTCCAAAGTTAGATGTCATTTTCCTTCAGAGCATGGTAACCTTTCCACTGACCAACTCAGGAGCTGTTATTTAGCTGACCTTCTTCTTCAGAGCCCATGCCCTTTAAAATCCTCCAAGATTCTGTAGCAGGTGCTAAAGCTGTGTCATGAGCTAGCTTCCTATTGGTCAACCCAGCCCGCACGTTCGTTTTTTTTAAAAAAAATGATAGCTGGGCTCTCTGAGACTGTGGCCTAACCCATTTACATTGTGGCCTAACCCATTCCAAATGCCACACATGAACGTTTGACTGGGTGGGGTTGAGTCACCACCCTCCCTTGCCCCAATTCCAGAGATACAGGAAAAGCTGTTGATGTGAAGGGCAGCTAGAACCTTGTCCTGAGCTTGGGTTAGTTAGGTCAGTCTAATCCAATCCAACAGAATAGCATAGAGCAATTAAAGAGCCTGGAATTTCTTGCAGGTATTTACAATGAAGTGTCATGACAGAATTGTCTGCTTCCACCAAGGACAGCTCCTGGCTTTCATTGCACTTGGACAAAATATTCCTTCTTTCCTATTGTGGGGCTTCAGATCATTCAGTAGGGTCTTCTCCCCCACCCAGGATGTGGCTGCATCTCGCGGGTGCTGCAGGCACATATTTGTCACTCGCTTTGGGGTCCTTTGGGAATTTAAGGGCTGAATTCTCATCTCCAGTGGAGCTGTGCCCATCTAACCAGCTGAGAATCTATCTTTGCTAGAGTTAAACTAATTTTCTTCCACAATAATAATCAAGTTTCAGTTCAGCTCTTTATTATTGTTGAAGCCAGAAAGGTGATAACAATTTTAATACAAAAATAACAATATCAATAACATCCAGAAAACAAAAACAGAACATTAATAACGTTAAAATTAGATTAAGCATCTTGATCTCCTTTACAGATATCCAGATGATTTTTCACAAAATGTTTTCATTTTATAGCAGCTTTCACAGCAAACAATGCTCCTGCTTTAATAACTGTAGGGTTCCTACTACTTAGGGAATAAGTCAATCTAAATTTAATTGGCCAATTCTGAGTACACAATATCAAATCATTTAAATATTACCTAGACAAAAAACCTTCAGTTTAAGAAGCTTGTTAAAGTGGCATTACAAATTATACTCACATGTTAACATGACAGTAAATTGCATGTTAAGGCAACTTTATTGAATATCAGACCAATCTATACATTTTTCTTTTCTTACTCATTAATACATTTTTTTTATGACAACTCAAATTAAGCTGCATATGTGTGGTATGGTGACTGAACAATACTTATACGTGATGACGAATGTATACATTTAATTTCAGTTTTCATAATTTGTTTATTAATGAATAAGAAAAGAAAAATGTATAGATTGTATAAAAATGTATAAACATACAATTTACTGTCATGTTAACATTTGAGTATAATTTCTAATGCCGCCTTAACAAGCTTCTTAAACTGAAGGTTTTTTGTCTAGGTAATTTGCCTTTCTTTTGAAACTTAATAGTGTTGTTAATGCATCAGCTGGCCCCAGACACAAGAACACTGCAGGTGCATGCAGGCGCTCACCCATCCCCCCCACACACCCCACATGGAGCAACATGTTTTTTCGCAGGTTTCTCTGTGCAGGGGTGATGGGTGGAGGTGCTTGTTACACAGGAGGGCACAAGCGGCTGCTTTCATACGAGATTCACCCACCCATGCCACTGCGTGGGTGCGTCTCATGTAAAAGAGGTCACACACTCATTCACACATGTGCTCTCACCTCTCTCACACACACACATTCTAACAGATCACACACACAATCATTTAGACACAGTACACACATGCTCTCATCTCACACATTCATTCAAATTGATCACACACACTCATCCATACACACTTCACACACATGCTCTCACCTCACACACTCATTCAAATTGATCAGTCATGCACACTAGACCAAAGGGCGTAGCTAGGGTGCAATGGGCCCCTGGACAAGAAGCCAAGATGGGCCCCCCTCTTTATGTCCCGCCGGTGGGCCAATGGGCACCGCCCGGCTCAGTGGGCCTGGGGGCGCTGCTTTCAAACACACAAGAAACCCCAAATGCAGCCAGCCTATACACCCCATAACCAGTTCATTGCACCCTCACCCCCCATATAATCAATTCACGCTGCCCACCCACCCATAACCAGTTCATTTGTGCACCCGGGGCAGTGTGAATTGATTATATGGGGGAACTGGTGGGGGTTTAAAGACAGTATTCCTGTTAGCAATAACTTCATTAAGAAGAGTTAGCGAAATAGCAGCCATAATAAGCTCAGACCATATTTGCAGATTTTCCAAGATAGAATAGATATTGCTTTACATCCTAAATTCCTACCTAAGTGTCAGTGGGGCAAGGGGGAAGGGATCTGGCACACACCCTCGCACTCACACCCAAATCTAGCATACTCAAGCTCTGGCTCGAACCGTACTGGCAACGGTGCCAGTCAGGATAGTGTGTGGGCCCACAAAGTCTTGCAGAGACTAGGTCCCTGTCATCATAGGTGGAAGACTGGAGCCTGTCAGTTCCACTGTAAATTCCCACAGACGCATGTTCACGCTGGGGAGGGGGGAAGGGAAAGACAGTGTGACCCGGTGGGGAGAGGAAGACAAGGGTCCTAGGAACAGCAGGGAGGACGGAGGGTGGACACCACTCACAGCGAGGAGGGTGGGAGCCCCAGGGAGGGGAAGGGCACCCAGGCACTCACCAGCCACCCGCCTTCCATGCCCACTTGCACACTCCAAAGAAGGAATAAACCCCAGGGCCCACTCACTACAACACAATCAATACACAGTAGCTCAAGCACAAGTAGAAGCACACGTTAAACACAATCACAAGGAACACTTAGCTCTCAGGCAGGGCCAAGTTCTCGCTCGGATTACCGGTGCTCTCTGGGTCTCAGCACCGCCTTCTTAATCCTGTAGCTCTGTCCCCTGCCGCGCCCGCAGCTGTGTGGAATACCGCAATGGCCCAGGCCAACCCCACGCTTGATGGTGCACCCAGAAGTGCAAGTGCGCCACTGTCAGTTGGCTGGTTGCTGTAGCAACCGGTGATACAGGCAGTGTTGGGGGGGCTGTGGCTAGCGGCACTGTGGGGGTGGCCGGGGCGGCACCAGTGAGGGGGGGGCCAAGACGCCGTGGGCACCTCCCCAACAGTACCCTCCCCGCCGAGTCCCTGTCCAAGGCCCCAGGACGGGCGAGAACGTCCTGGGTGGCGGAGGTGAAACAGGTGAACCAGGCAGGGAGCAGAGACAGTGCAATGCTTGTTCCCAGGACCGGTCCTCTGGTCCATACCCCACCCAGTCAAGAAAATAGTACAGGCGACCTCAGCGATACCGGGAATCGAGGACGGCCTGGATTTCGTATTCGGGGACTAGTTTTGAAGGGCTCGGGAGCCCGACGATGGGGGGTGGGATGGAGGAACCCCGGTGGCATTCTTGAGAAGGGAGATGTGAAAGATCGGATGGATCTTCATTGTGGGAGGAAGGTGTAGGGTGTAGGTTACCTCGTTGACCTTTCGTAGTATGGGGAACAGGCCGAGGTAGTAGTGGTCTAACTTCCTAGAAGGACGTGAGAAAGGATAGTGTCACCGGGCCAGAAAGACGAGGTCGCTGGGTTGGAATGACGGGGCCAGGTGCTGGTGTCGGTCAGCATACGTTTTATACTGTTGCCGTGCCTGGGCGAGGGTTCGGGCAGCAAGTGCTTGTGTCTCATGGATCCATCGTGCCAAGGCCCTGGCGGCAGGGACGGTAGTGGTCTGTACATCCGCGGTTCCCAAGGGGGGGTGAAACCCATACGTCACAAAAAAGGGAGAGTTGCCTAGAGACTCATTAGGGGCATTATTATAGGCGAACTCCACTAACGGAAGCCAGTCGTACCAATAATCTTGGAGGTAGTTGATGTAGTTCCGTAGATATTGTTCCAGGTTCTGGTTGACCCGTTCTACTTGCCCGTTGGCTTGGGGGTGGTACTCGATGGTATGACTCAGGATGACATGTAAGGCCTTGAATAGCGCTCTCCAAAAGTGTGACACAAACTGGGTTCCTCCATCGCTCCTTATCTCTCGAGGCCATTCATGGAGTTTAACAATGTGGCGTATAAATAGGCACGCTGTCCATTGGGCGGTGGGTAAGAGTTTACACGCGATGAAGTGTCCCATTTTTGTGAAATGGTCTATAACCACGAGGATTGTGGTATACCCTCTTGAGGGTAGGAGTTTAACAATAAAGTCTAGGCCCACGCGCTGCCAGGATCCCTGCGGAATGGTCTGCAGTTGGAGGAGTCCCATGGGTGCCTTGTGGGGTACCTTGTTCTGCACATGTGCAGCATCTTTGGACGTATTACTGTACGTCCTTTCGAAGTGTTGGCCACCAAAAGGTCCGTGTTATTAATTTATAGGTTTGGTCTGCTCCCAGGTGCCCGGCTAGGACAGCCTCATGATGAGATCACAAAACATCAGTTCTGCAGGACAGGGGAACAAGGATAAACTCATCCTTTCGAAGTAAGCCCTGGTCGGGTACGTAGGAGGGATCTTCTGAAGGTTCAAGCTCAGCCGCTGAGGCTTCTTGTAGCCGATCAAGGGTTAGTATGGTGCCGGCGAAAACTCGTGCTTCAAGAATAGGGCCCCGTGTGTGCATGCGGTAATCCCGATTGTCGTGGTACCATGACAAGGCGTCGGCTAGAACGTTGAGCTTCCCCGGGCGGTATTGCAAGGTGAAGGGAAATTGCACAAAAAATAATGCCCAGCGGGCATTTCGAGCGTTGTTGATTTGGGCCATCTGTAAGCAAGTGAGGCTTTTATGATCAGTAATGATCGTAACAGGGTATTGGGCTCCTTCAAGGTAATGGCGCCATGCGTCGAATGCTGCCTTGATCGCTAGTAGCTCACGACTGAAGATCGCATAATTGCGCTCTGTTGCAGTAAGCCGCCTTGAGTAATAGGCAAAGGGTGGAGGAGCTGCTGGTCTGTAGTACGGCCCCTCAAAGATCTAGTTTGGTAAATATTTGTATTCTTGGAGGCGGTCTAGTACCTCCGGAATGAGGGGCAGGGGATAGCGGTTCTTGACAGTCACAAGGCTGAGGCCCTGGTAGTTGATACAAGGGCGGAGCCCTCCCTCCTTCTTGGGGACAAAAAAGAGGGGGGGCCCCCGCAGGGGAGGAGGATGGACAAATGAACCCTCTATGCAGTTCTTCGTCAAGGTATTGTTGCAAGGTATCCAATTCGGGGGCTGACAAAGCATAAATTTGCCCGAATGGCGGTTCCGCCCCGGGTAGGAGGTCGATCGGACAGTCATATGGGTGGTGTGGTGGTAATTCTGTGGCTTGTAGGGGGCTGAAGACGTCTGTGTAGTCTCGGTATTCCATGGGTAAAGTTTCTTCGTGGGTGCTCCCACAGAAGGTCCCCCCTGGCTGGACGGGGGTTGGAGGCGAGTGATTACAGTAGCGGCTGCAATATGGGGAGGTGAACTGGACTTGGGGGCGATGCCAATCTATATGGGGATTATGTTGTCGGAGCCATGGTAGACCAAGAACCACAGGGAACAGGGGGGCACACACTGCATCAAATACGAGGTTCTCTTGATGGGCTCCGATGGCACATACAAGCGGGGATATTTGCGTGGTGATGGGTCCTGACATTAAGGGGTACCCATCTATTGAATGGATCATTTCAGGTTGTGGCTTGGTCTCTAAGGGTACTGCACTGAATCAAGCCCACTGCAGGTCTACAAAGTTGCCTGATGCCCCAGAATCGATGAGGGCCCACACCACCTGTGAGCAGTGAGGGGAGAAGGACATTGTTACGGGTACTTGCATTTTAAATAGTTACCAACAATTGATAACAGTTATCACCAATCCATGCACCTCAACTATTTTACGAAGATGGGTTAGTGTGTCAACAAGATAGTGTGTCAACAAGATAGTGGCTAAGGGAGAACTGGATGAAGTGCAGTTCAGCTGTCACACCACAGGGCCAGAGCAGGGAAGCTGGGCAGACAGGTGGCCCCCCCATGGGGCAGCAGGGCTGCTGTCAGAGCTCCTGCCATGGCCAGGCTAGGCTGAGGAACTGGCTACATGATCGGACACCCTGCCCTGACCCACCTCCCTCCCCCAGCCCAACCAGATTCCTGCCCTGGGTGTGATGTGGCAGCATGCGATGGGCAACAGCACCTGCCACTCAAAGTCCTGGTGCAGATCTTCTCATGGAGTGGGGCAGAAGGAGCCCCGGCACATGGGCAGCAAATGGCGGAGGGAACATCTGGTGGCAGCTGGTCATACGATGCACTGCATTGCATGGCCCGGCTGCCCAGAGTGGGTTAAGGCTACCCAAGGCATGGTAGCCTTCCCAGGGTGCCTCATGTGGCTGACCCTAAGTTGTCACGGAGCAAGAGGAAACTTACTGCCATGAATCAGAAAGTGGCTCAGGGACAGAACACATAAAATGACTATTCAGCATGGTGAATGCTAACTACCTGCTCCAGTCTTCTGTGCTAGTGATTTGTCCAAGGTATGGTACTGAAATGGAGTTGCACGGAGAGTTGATCAGCTCCAACATACACATTTGAAATGAAGATATAAGTCCACACTCCTTCCTGGGCCAAGGAGCAGAACTACACTGCCAGACTACACTCTGGAAGGCTGGAAAAACATTTGAGTAAACTTCATCGTGAGTCCCTCACAGAACCTTGGAACAGAACCTATTAGTCTTGATGCCAAGTCTCATGATCTAACTACTAGATCACTCTGACTTCCTTTATAAAGAAATGTTAATTAAAATACAAAACGTTTGACTTCTCCATGGTCCAGTTCTGACACCCTCTGATTGAGTTAATGGAATAGTCCGTCTCTAGGATGTCCAAAGGAGGGGGTGAAATTCTAGCATTCATTTGCACTAATCTATGATGCCCCATGTAGATACGCATCATTTAACAGGGGAAAATCTAAAGGGACATGACTCCCCATCCCTGCATACACAGTGCTACTGGAATCAATCCCTATCTCTGGGGCAAAAACAGTCTTGCCTGCTTATCAGTCTGTTACAATCATGGGTAATCTTGTTGTGCCTCTTTGGCAATCATGTAATCGTTGACACACTTTAAAATTCTGAGTGTCCATTTTTATCATACACCCAGTCCAAGTGAGCATACTGCTTTTTGACCATCCTGATCACCAGAGTGAGCCAAAATGGAGATGTTGTCACAATATTCAATGTTCAAAGTCTCAAACTGAAGCATAGCCATTAGCCATCAACAAGTTCCAGTTAAGCTGACTACATACAGGTACCCAGAAGCAGACCACTGAAAGTTAAGGCCTAATTAAGTACATATTCTCATAAGTCTAGCCCTTTTACATGGCCAGAGAAATATGACTTAAGCAGATTCTACTGTATTTGTAGATCAGACATATTATGCATATATCAAATAGGTACTCCTACTGTGCTTTTTATAATTGAATTTTAATTATATGTGATAAGTGAAAATTTCTTTTAAAATATTTTTCTTATAAAAGAAATCCTTTGTTCCATACATATCCTCAGATTCCACTATCCTATGCCTAAGGTTTGTACAAAGACATTTAACTTGCCTCATGTTTGACCAACTTTGGATTGTATGAGGGTTCTGAAAGCAATGCCTCTCACAAATTTCCAGTTCTTTGCAATAAAACCATCTCTCCAGAAGTGAGTCAAACAAATAACTTTTTTTTTTCAGTTCAGGTTCGTGTGCAGCTGTGACTGAAGTTGTTCCAGTTCAGTTCCCGTTCAGGCCAATAATGATTTGGTACTGACAGAACACTGCATCTGTTACGAGGTCTGCATGGCTCCTTTAAGCTCCAGTACAAGCTCGTCCTTCACTACTGTAAATCTGGTCTATAGTTGTGTCTCTGTTACTGTCTCTTGTTGCTGTCTAGCCTTGTTACCTATGACTTCCCTCCACCTCCCATATAGCTTCCCTTTTCTCCCCTACAATCCTCCCTGGCATGCCCACACCTGCATCCCCTCTGCCTGACAGTCTCTTTCTCCCCTTTTCTTCCCCTAGCTCTGGCTACTCCCTGTTCCTGGAATCTGGTCCTAGCCACATGATCTGTGTTATCCCCCTTTCTTGCCCTGTTCACAGCACTATCCCAGCACTATCCCTGCCTCCCTCACCTCAGTCTGGCACTTTCCCCCTCTCCAGGCTTTGAAATGTGACTGTGTGTGTGTTCATTCCTGATGGGCTCTGCTGGGACTGCACAGCTTCCCCACTGATTGGGTTTGTTTTAGGACACTAGTAGCACTAGCTACCATTCCAACCCGAGGGGGGAAAGGACATAGCAACACTGCAACCTAGTGGCTCTATAGGAGCACTGCATCCCCCCTTTCCTGAGATACACTTGAACCAGTTCATAGAACCAAAGAATTATAGGGCTGGAAGGAACCTGAAGGGTAATCTAGTCCAAGCCCCTGCACCAAGGCAGGATATCCCTGTCTATGGCCATTTTTACACGGACACCACCCACCCACGAACACCCACTGGATTGGTGGGAGAGCATCCGTGTGAATGTCAATGGGTGGGTGGGTGTGCTCCCGCAACCCACCCATCAACACCCACAGAGCAGCCAGGAAGGAGTCGGCATGCTCCGTGGGTGGAGATGGGTGTTCAACACCCACCCGTCTGTGTAAACGGCAAAACACACCCACCCACGGGATCTGCCGAAACCAGTGAGACATGGCTAGAGAGGCCCTGCAGGAGCCTGCAAGCAGACACACCCATCAGGAGAGACGTCCAACACCCGGTCAGGAGCCCTTAAAGGAGAAGCCAGCAAGGACATGGGTATGCCAGCTCCCAACATGTCAGATAGGAAAGCCACAGACAAAACGAAGGGAGCCAACGCCACAACACGCACGGGAAGGGGAAGCAGAGGGACCACGGGACATCCATGGGAGGGAGGTCCGGACCAACAGCACCGGAGGGGGGCAGGACAGCTACTGACAGCACACCCTTCCCAACAAAAGGTAGAGGGCGCAACGGAGCCCTGGCACCACCTGCAGCCCCGCCCCAAACCATGACCATGGGGCACAGGGAGGAGAGCATTTCGTAGAGTGAGGTAAGAGCAAGGGTACTCACCCACACAGGGGAGTGGGGGGGAAGGGCGCTGACAAGACCTGAGCACATGCTGGGGAAACCCCAGGTGGATAGCTGACAGCCACACTGTTTCCCCCCCACAGGAGAGCACCCAGACCCTGGCGCACAGCACCACCGGGGAGACAGCTGAGGAAGGCCTCCATGGCAGTCAGGTAAAACAGCGGGACCTCCCCAGGGGGAGGGGGCTAGGGAACGTAGGGAACCTGGTGCGCAGCTACAAAACCAAACAGGTCTATGAAGCCATCGCCCAGGATATGCAGTGATTGGGGTACAATAGGGATGTCACCCAATGCATGCAGCAGGTAAAGGACTTGAGGTCCAGATATAAACATATCAAGGACATCCATCTCAAGTCTGACCATGCCATGCGCACAATGGAGTTCCAGGACCTGCTGGATCGGTTCTTCTGCATGGACAGGGACATTGTGACCTCCCACATCCATGACACCGCCTTTGCCAGGGGCAGAAAGAGGGCAAAAAGAACACACACCCCTGCTCGAACAACCGGAGCAGGAGGAGCCCTCAGCCCCTGGTGAGGCCAGCCAGGATGCGGGATGGGACAGCCCCATCCTACTGGTGGAGGAGGTGTCCCTGGAAACCAAGATGGGACATATCACCCTCCGCCTGTGCCCCCAAAATGCACAGGGTCAGAACCCACAGGGACAGGGGGCACACGGAGAGCGGACGGACACCAGGGATGCCCCCCCAGGAGGTGGAGGAATATGATCCAGGTAAGAGAACAACCACTGGGAAGGGGGGGAGGGGCCCAGCCAACAACAGTCAGAGCCCCAGCTGGGAAGAACAGCTCAACTGATGGATCGCATTTGCTCACACAGCTCAAGAGGACGTGGAGGTGCACAAGGAAGTGGCGGCGGCCCTGGAGGAGGACGTGGAGGAACCAGAGGCCATCCCGGGGCCCGGCAACCAGGAAACCAGACATGGGCACAGTGGCAGGAGGCGGCAAGGTGACGCTAGGTGGACAGGGGCAGAGCAGCGCTACTGGCCCCATCCCCATCCAAGGGTAAGCAAGGGATGGGCCAGGGGACAGCAAGGAGCGGGGCTGGAAACACCACAGGACAATAGGTGGAGACAGCACAGGAGATGCGGGGAACACGGCCGTGGAGGAGGAACATGGGGATGCGGACGTGACCGGGACGGGAGTCAAATGCACACAAGGATCAGGGATGGGTCCATTGCCACATGCCAAAGTGGAAGCGGGAGCTAAGGGGGAGAACACCAACAGAGCCAAGGCCAGAGAGGGAGCAACCAGGGGGTGGGAGATATGCCAGCGCAGCCCTGGGCACCAGAACAGATGAACGGGGGGCAGGTCCCCATCCCCAAGCTAAACACAGGTACCCTTGCTGTTCACAGAAGAGCAGCGCGGTGCATCCAGGGGTGCCACCGCCGGGAGTGCAGAGAGGAACCAGGAGATGTGGGCCCACAACTGACGGAAGAGGGAGGACCTAGGGAGGGAACTGCTGGCAGAGACCAGGCGTCTTAACAGGGAGGTACAGCTAGGGGAGGGGGAAAGGGACTGGGAACAAAGGTCCTTTAGTGGGGGCCTGGAACGGTTGCATTGGATTGCCTAGCCCGCGCACCCCTACTGGCCCCCCCACTCTCTGTCCGAGCCCCTGCACCATATGGTGGGCGTTTGGTATGCAGCATGGGTCCCCCATTTTTTGGGACAGCTGTTGTCGCGTAAGCAGCTGTCCCGCTGTGCTGCATACAGCAACGGTGGCCCCTTGATTATTTGCCATCCCTTCCTCCCCCGGGCCCTGTGCTGCCTCCCTGCCTCTTATCGAGCGGGGATGGGTCTGCCCTGTGTGTGGGACTAAGGTTCTCAGACCTGCCAAGCCCAGCCGCTATCAGCTGTCCAAGGTCACTCTCCGGATAGCTGGCAACTGCAGCCCTATCCGAGTTCAGACACTGCAGCTCACCATTCACTTCGGTTGCTCTCCAGCTCGCAGCCCTTGTGCAGGCCATGTCCAGACGTGGAACGGCCATGTTATCGATCCATGGCCGGGAAGGAGTGGCCAGTGTGTGCCACCATGCTGCTGGGAACCCTGTGGCAGAAGTGATGTCCAACTGTTGGTGAGTGACCCCCATTCCATGGGTGATTAGTTCAATTTCCTGTCCTGTTACATTTTGGGGCACCCCTTTGGGGGTCTGGAGTGACAGTGAACTCAGATTCACACCCCTATGCCAACCTGACCGTGGGCCCCCACCCACCATTGTGCTGCCATGGGAACCCTGGGGGCTTGCTGCTGTTCGCCAGGTGGACTGTCATCAGGAGTTCAGTCTGGCTCTCCAGGCTGGTAGGCTGTATGTAGAGAGTTTGGTCTGATGTTGGTGGGCCCTTCCTGACCGGCCAGCCCACAGTGCTGGAAAGGGCTGCCTTGAGAGCTGTGCTGAGCCATTCGGATGTCAGAGCAGCTGCTGCCATGGAACACTCCCTCCTGTCCAGCTTCATGGTGGATGCCCATATGCGTGCCCATGGCTACCACCGGGGCCTCTTCCCATGGGATGATCTTGTCCAGGGACCCATGTTTCCTGAGCACCCAGCACCAGCACTGTGATCCCGCCATTGCTGCAACCTTCACCGTGATGAACTGATGCTGTTTCTCCCCCATGACTGTGCTGTTTGTTTTCTTTCACCTACGTGACCCATCCATCTCCCCATCTGTCTACTGTGGTGCGTTCTGTGGGTCTACCTACTGCCGCTCTACTGCCAGGTCTGACTGCCAAACCCTCAGACCCCGTGGACCAGTTGTACTGCTCCTTCCGTGCACCCTGGGGTGCTCCCCCTATCCCTGGCATCTGTTCTCCTTGGCCAGTGTAGCATCATACTAGGTCCCTGTGCCAATAAACGCTGGCCTTGTATAGCTGCCTCTGTTCTCTTGCTGTGTCTGTGGGTCCATACCCCCAGCTACTGTAGGTGCTGGTGTCATGGGTGTGGTTTGTGGGGGTTGGGCCTTGCGGTGTTCAGAGCATTGTTACGGCAGGAAGGTTGCTCTAAAGGGGGCACCTTGTCATCAGCATGCTGGGCATGCTGCTGTTATGGCTATTTGTGTGCTGGGGGTGTTAACTCAGAGCTCTGGTGATGTGCGGTGCCTATGCACCTTGCGGGCTCTTACAGCTCATGGTTCATATTAGCTGGGTGTTACTGTGCTGCAGGGCCCTGGTTTTCACTCTCTTCAACTGGCCTGGGGGTTCGGGGTCCACGGATGCTGGGGCCATGATGTGTGTGGATGGGCACTGTGCAGTTCTGTCGGGGTTGCCCGTGCACCCCTGTGCATACATATGGGGGGGGGGGTTCCTAGCTCTTCCGGGTGGGATGTTACATGGTATGGGCTCTTGGCTCTCTAGTGTGTGCTCCCTCCATGGTCTGTCACTTCCCACCCGGTTGTGTCTACCATCCCCTATCAGTCCCCCATTCCTACTCTTGCAGCCATGGAGGGGCACCGTAACTGGAGGGCTCCTGACCATAAGTCTGGGCAGCCCCGAGAGCCCTTTGGGTACGATCCGCCTCCCTGTGTACTCCCTTGGACTCAGCCACTGGGGCGGTGGTTGGGAGGGCCCGGTGGGAATGGTTGGGCTGTTGTGACCTTTCGGGCGGTGACCAGGACATTCCCCCCTGTCGTTGCCGGTTCCTCATCCCCATGTCCCTCTTCCTCTTCCCTTCTAGCTGCTGTGATTGTGTTCTTGACAGTGCTGTGGCTGAGGGAGATGGCAGGTCAACTTCAGTGGACGGCTGCTGAGCTTCATGTGAGATCCGTGAGTTACACCTGTGTGTGTCTGTCATCCCCGCCCCCTGTGTGGGCTCCCTGGATGTTGCAGCCTGTGGTCTGCCCTACTGGTGTGCGCCCTCTCCTGCTCTCCTTTAGTGCAGGCGATGAATAACAAGAGGATCAGGGAGCAAGAGGTGGTTCAGCTGCTCCTGCATATGCTGCAGTGAGTACACCTCTTGGATCTTGTCCAGGTGGATCGCTGGTGCCGGTGCCAGGGTCACAGGCCCTACTGAGGGCTTAGATCTAACCCACCGCCCCATCTTGTAGCCACTCAGTGTTGGTGTTTGTTGTTTGACGTGAGCCTGTTGCTCTAGTTGGTTTATGAATAAAGTTTGGTTTGCTTTGTTCCCCCTGGTTTCTGTGTTCTCCTTCCCTCGGTTGTACCCCTCTGTGTAGGCTGTGTCTGGTTGGTGTGGTGTGGTTGTCTGGCAGGGCATGTGTCCTTTGCTCTGTGTCCCCCCCCCCCCATGGTTATGCTTTGTATCTGTGGGTCCTCTTTGGCTTGGCCCCTTGGTACCCTGTCATCTGGGTCGCACCCCCTCTGTTGTTTGCATGGGTTCCCGTGTCCACCACCCCCGCCATGATGTGGGGCTCATCCTGAGCCCTGTGCATCCCTGCCCCGTGCTTGTTGGGCTGCTGCTGTGTTGCAACCGAGTTGTGTTTTTTGGGAAGCGCCTGTCCTCCAATCCTGGTTCTGTTTCGTGCTTTGGCGCCTGCTGCCCTCAACCCAGTTGTCTGCGGGCATATTGTTCTGGGGTTTTGAGGTTCTGTAGGAGTGGTCCTTGTGGGCAGTGGTTGTTGTGGTCCCCACCCATTTCAGGGCTCGCCTGTTCTTTCCGGTGACTGTGCTCGGTCTCGGCCCCCCACCCCCGATTCGGGTCCCCTTTCTCCCTCCTCCTGCTGGGTTTCCCTGTGTGCTTGTGTGCACTGTGGTGTGTGGGTGTGGTCTGTCTGGCCTGTGTCTCAGGGCTTGACTGAGGCTGCTTCTTTGTCTCTCTTGACATTCCAGTTCCCTCCTCCCCCACCCACTCAGGGTCTGGCAGTGTAGGGGCGGTGCTGTGTATCGCGGCTTCGTTTGCTTTCTCTCAGCCATGTTGTAACGTCACTGTGCTGGGTGTGCTTTCCCCTCCGTTCGGTGTACGGGCAGTCTGTGAAAACATCATGGGTGTTTGCTCGGTGTTGCCCTGGGTGGGTGGGTGCCCGATGGGTGTGTGTCGGCCCCTCCCCTTCTTTACCACAACCCCCCCATGGTGGTGTCTGTGTAAACGTCTCCCTGCTGCTCGGCGCCAGTGAGTGCTCGGTGGGTGTGCTCACCCACCCATCTCCACCCACCTCCATAGAACGGGCCCACGGCGGTGTCCGTGTAAAAAAGGCCTACAGCATCACAGATTCTTTTCCAGACAGGTTTTGAAAACATTCAAAGAGGAAGATTCCACAACCTCCCTGGGCAGCTTATTTCATTGTCCAACAGTTTTTACAGCTAGGAAGCTTGTCCTAACATCTAACTGAAATCTACTTTGCTGCAATTATGGCTGTTTCCACTCTTTTGTGGCAGCAGAAAACAAAAATGTACCGTCTTTCTTGTGGCATCTCTTTACATATTTGAAAATTTGCTATCATGTCCCTCTTAGTCTTCTTTTCTCTGGGTTAAACATGCCCAATTCTTTCAGCCTTTCCTCATATGGCTTGTCTTCCCACTGAGCCCCTCTAGCACCTTAACCCCCGCTATACCCCGCAGTTCCTTCTCAGTAGTGCTGCTGCCTAGCCAGTTGTCAACCAGTTTATATATATGCCGGTGTGTAATACGTTATGGTTGTCTTGGTTGAATTTCTTTGTATTTTTTCAGCTCAGTTCTCCAATTTATCAAGATCGTTTTGAACTCTAATTCTGTCCCTCAAGAGTTTTCAACCCCTCCCAGTTTTGTATCATATCAAATTTGATCAGTGCTCTCTACAAGTCATTAATGGAAATGCCGAACAGCTTTAATCCAAGACCCAATCCTTGCAGAACCTTCCAGCTTTACACCAAACCATTAATTATTACTGTTTGAGTGTTGCCTTTTATCCAGTTGTGTGTGTATCCAACTTATGGTAGTCCCTTCTAGCCCAGATTCCACCAGCTTACTTGAGATATCATGTAAAAATGTGCTAAAAGCCTTACTAAATTGAAGATATGCGTGTTGTCAAAACAGATTGTTTAATGTTTGATCACCCATTTTGCCAAGTTAGAAAGTGCAAGGAGACACACTCTAGGGGATGATGGATCAGTCTCTCTACTACCATTCAGCCTCCCTAGTTGAAGGTTTATATATATTCTCTCCTCCCTGTCTTTAGATAACTCTGGTCCTTATTACTAGTCTTGCAGATGTTGTTTTATTATTTAATAATAATAATAATAATAATAAAGTATTTATATAGTGTTTTGTGTACCTGGTGCCTTACAATTGCTAAATATAGACAGTGTCCTACCCTGAGGAGCTTACAATCTAGGAGAGCTGACGGAGAGGAGGCAAGGGGGGGGGGGCAGAGGGAAAGAGAAGAGCACATTCATGAAGTTGAGAGGTTGTAGGAACACATGCTTAGCGTAGTTACACAGGAGAAGGGGACCCTGGGTAAATCAGGAAGAATAGTGAGGAGCTAGGGAAAGCCTGACAGAACAGGTAGGTTTTCGGGAGGGATTTGAAGGTTGAGAGGAGGGAGCAGGGTGAATGTAATCAGGGAGGGAGTTACAGGCATGGAGGGCAGCAAGGGAGAAGAGGATACGTTTTGAGGAGCAGGGGAGTAAGGAGCAGGTGAGGGTGGTGGTAGAAGAAGAGAGAAACTCCTGGACAGAAGTGTAGCGGGAAACGAGTGCAGAGAGATAGGAGGAGGCAAGACCATGAAGAGCCTTGCAGGTAAAGACAAGGAGTATGTGCTGAATGCATTCCAGTGGAGCGAGGACAGCAAGGGCTGCACAAGAACAAAGTGGAGGGTGAGGTGGATGATCTTGGTGGCAGAGTTTTGAACAGAAGTGAGGGGTGCAAGATGAGAGTGGCTAAAGACAGTAAGAAGGAGGTTGCAGTAGACAGGGTGAGTTTTAGCACTGGAGATAGTAAGGAAAGGCCAGATCTTAGTGATGTTGTGCAGGGAGAGATGATAGGATTTAGCAACAGGTTGGATCTGAGGTTTAAAGGAGAAGGAGAAGTCAAAGATGAACCCCAGGTTACATGCCTGAGGGACAGGCTGGATGGTGTTATCAATGGAAACTGAGAAGAAAAAGAGAGAGGAAGGTTATGGAGGGAAGATGAGTTCAGTTGTGGACATATTTTAGGAGCTGTTTTTAGGAGGGGCAGGGTAAAAATCTATTAAATAAATAAATAAAATAAATATTAAGTTTGAGCTGACAGTGAAATGTCCAAGCAGAGATGTCAGCGAGGCAGTTTGCAATGTGAGATTGGACAGAGGGAAAGAGGTGGGATGGGGTAGAAGGATATAGCTGAGTGTTGTCAGCATATAGGTGATATTTATAAGCCAAAAAACAGGCTGTTTTTAATTGTAGCATGTTTTAAATTAGTGTGTGTCAGGCTACTTCACTCTCTGAATTCAGATAAAAGGCAATACACAGGACCCAGGCTGTGTATAGATTTGAACTTTCAGCCCTACAGAATGAATCCTGCAATATTTTTTTACACTCAATAAAGTCCTTAGTCCTGTGTACTATGAATGATCAATAACAAGGCTTTGGAGACACTTCACTCTTCTTTCCATTCAGTTCTGAAATTTGTAGTATAGAGCCTGAAAATCCTGCCTTCGACTTGACTTTAACCCACAGTCCCATTGTGTATGGTGTGAGACTGAAATGAAAACACTACAGTGACTACTGCAGGTGGATTTATCTCCAATTAAGCATGGTGCTACTACTGTTTTCCAAAGTATCTCATTCCACTTTCCACCCACCTTCTCCCCCTAAACCAAGCCCTTACTTACCTTCTCTCACCCTCATCATCCCCCACCTCTCTTCCTTCCTCCTCCACTTCCACTCTTCACTGCCCCACTCTCCTCTGCTCTCAGACTACATGTGGCAAAGATCTGTGGAGATCTTTGACTAAGGGCGGATTCAGACGTGTCTTTAAATCGCACAGAATCCTCGGCGGCAAAGTGCGATTTAAAAAACCCCGCACTTCCGGGCTGGTGTGAATGCGCTGAGAGCGCACATTTCCACTTAGCCTGAATGTTTGGAGCGCTGATTGAAAAGTTGCTCCGAGCAGCTTTTCAAACCGCGCTCCAAACATTCGGGCTAGGTGCAAATGTGCGCGCTCAGCGCATTCACACCAGCCCGGAAGTGCGGGGTTTTTTAAATTGCACTATGCCGCCGAGGCGTCTGTGCGATTTAAAGACACGTCTGAATCCGCCCTTAGTGGGAGAGAAATGGGGGGATGGGGAGGTGTCTCTAAACGTAACACTTACCACCATTCCAGCTGCCTAACACAAGGCAAATGTTACTTTTGATCATCCTAACCCAGGAACTAGCCATGGGGGTAACCATGGATTTGCCATGGTTTGTTCCTTGGAACATATCTGGGATATCCTCTGGGATATCCTCTGGGATATGCCAAAACCCTTGTTCATACCCTGGTCATCTCTCGCCTTGATTACTGTAACCTTTCTCACTGGCCTCCCTCGTTCTCCCCTTTCTCCCCTTATTTCCGTCCAAAACTCTGCTGCCAGAGTCATCCACCTCGCCCGTCACTTCGACCCCATGCAGCCCCTCCTCTCCTCTCTTCATTGGCTTCCCCTTCCTGAACGAATCCTGCACAAGCTCCTAGTCTTCACCTATAAAGCTCTTCACAACCTTGCTCCCCCCTACCTCTCTGCACTAATTTCCCTCTTTACTCCAGTCGGTGAACTCTGCTCCTCCTCTGTCCCCTCTCTCGCCCTCCCACGCCTCCCCTGCTACCCTAACTGCCTTCGTCCCTTCTCCCTAGCTGCCCCTCATGCCTGGAACTCCCTCCCTGCTCACATCTGCCTCACCCCCTCCCTTCGTACCTTCAAATCCCTCCTCAAGACCCATCTCTTCCACTCTGCCCTCCCCAACTTGTTGCTCCCCTCACCTAACTCCTGCTGATACCCTCCATCCAGTACAATCTGTTACCTAAGGTCTGTGTACTCATATCTTCACCACATGGACCAACCAGCCATCATTCTTGATGTAACTAAGCCAAGTGCATGCACCTGGGACCTCACATCCTCGTGAATGTTACACTCCTTATCTCTCCCTCTGTTCCCCTTCCTTTGTCACCCTCCCCCCCGTCTCTCAGATTGTAAGCCCTAGGGCAGGGACCATGTCTATTCAATTACTTTCTAAAGTGCCAGGTACATTGCTGGCGTTATATAAATGCTTGATGATGATGATGGATGATGATGATGATGATGATAATACTTTTTAAAAAACTCCTTGGAAAATCCATGGAGCAACCAAAAATGTGATAGTCACTTGACATTGGCCATCCAGGCCACCAGATGTCTCTCCAGTGCAATGTCACTTCCCTCACCAGAGGGGCTTAATTTCAACAATGGGACCCTGGAGTTTGGAGTAGGGCTTCATCTTATCAATTTCTCTAGCAGGGCTCCTGGGCTTCATATCATTAATTTTACTAGCGGGGTTTGGAGCAGGGCTTAGGGCTTTCAGGTTTGCCATTTCTATGCTGCCACTGCATGGCTCTTCCTGTTTGGTTGAGTCCACAGGGTAGCAGCATACCCACTGCATGGTTACAAAAACAAGAGCAGCTTGAATGTTTGCTCAAGCTGCTTGACCTCGGGATGGCACACAGATACTATCATGGAGTACACTTGCTCCTGCATGTACCATAATGTAGAGACACACCCAGAGAGAATCAGTTCTCAGCTCTGTGTGTGGGAGGGAGTAGTATGAGGGGGAGATGAGATATATGATATCTACTGGCGTTCTGTGTTCACAAGGACAAAGGATATGATGTTTTGATGCTGGTGCTTATTAGATCTAGAAGGGGAAGACAAAAATGGCTGCTTGTCCAAGCCCCCTTGGCAGCAGCCTGGGCGGGGGAGAGCTAAGGTGCTCCTGCCCATTTTAAGTCCTGAATTTTAAAAATTTAAAATTAGTTTATTTTAAGATGGCTTTTCATCTCAAAAAGTCAGGAAAGTTATCACATCATCAAAATCTATGTTCCTTGCCCAAAAGTGCTCAACTGAAATACCTGACAAGCCAGAAAGTCTGGACTGACCCAGTATAGCACTTCGCACATTCTTAGGTCGGGAAACTGTCAATCCCTGGTACTTCTTTATTAGAATCAGACTTGTAGGGTTGGAAGGGCCCGCAAGGGCTACCTAGTCCAGTCCCCTGATCCAAGGCAGAGTTACCACTCTGTTTCTAATCTTCCCTTTTTAGGGAAGGTTATTGAACGGGCGGTGGTCCAGCAGCTGCAGGCACATCTGGATCATAACAACTTTCTTGATCCCATGCAGTCGGGATTTTGTCCGGGTTATGGCATGGAGACGTTAGTGGCTTTGGTCGATGACCTCCTGGTAGAGTTAGATAGGGGAGGTTGGATGACCCTTCTAGTTCTACTGGATTTATCAGCAGCCTTCAATACCGTTAACCATGAGATGTTGGTGACTCGCCTGCGGGATCTAGCCTGGGGCTCTCTCATGTGGTGTCCCGAAGGGTTCCATTCTGTTCCATCTCCTGTTTAACGTGTATATGCAGCCACTTGGGGAGGTTGTACGCAACTGAGGAGTTTGTTGTCATCAATATGCAGACAACACACACCTGTATTTATCCTTTCCATCCAACCCAGGTCCTGCTGTCTCCTTGTTATCTTGGTGTCTGACCATTGTGGGGGGCTGAATGATGTCGAGCTGACTGAGGCTCAATTCCAACAAGACGGAGGTGATGTTGGTTGGCAGGGTCAGTGATCTGGGAGCGGGAACACTCCTATTATTGGGGGTGTTTATCCTCCTTTGGTTCCATCTGTGCGGCGTCTGGGGGTGCTCCTGGACTTGCAGCTGCGCTTGGATTTTCAGGTGTCACCTTCCACCAATTACATCTGGTGAGGAGGTTCTGCCAATATGTCTTGGACCTGAGTCACCTAGCCACCATCATCCATGCATTCGTCACCTCAGGACTAAACTATTGCAGTACGCTCTACGTGGGGCTGCCCTTGGTGACTTCAGAAGCTGCAGCTGCTGCAGAATGCAGCAGCCCGTCTCTTGACTGGGACGGGCCACAGGGAGCACATTACACCAGTGCTCCGGACACTGCACTGGCTGCCTATTGTCTTCCGGGCCCGATTCAAGGTGCTGGTTTTGACCTTTAAGGCCCTAAATGGTCTGGGTCTTGCTTACTTGAAGGATCGCCTCACCACCTGGGCCCCTTGGCGGCTCCTGCGGTCATCTGGGAGCGCCCTCCTGGAGGTCCTGTACTTCCAGCAAGTCCAAATTGGCAGGCAGGCATTCTCGGTGGCTGTGCCATCGCTTTGGAATGCCCTATCAGTGGAGGTTTGCCTCAGCCCAAGTCTCCTTGCCTTCCAATGCAGTTCGAAGACCTGGCTCTTTCGTCAAGCATTTGGCGGGGAGGAGGGGGTGGGTGGGATTGGTTAGGGGTAATGGGTTGGGGTTCTGTACTGGTCTTTGTAAATATTTTATTTGTTTTATGGTTTTTAATTTCTGGTATTTATATTGATGTGTTTATTTTGTATGTAGATTTTTTGCTGTAAGCTGTCCCAAGTCACCTGTGTGCGAGAGGGGTGGGATAAAAGCGCTTTTAATAAATAAATAAATATAAATTAAATTAAATATTCTCTGCCTACCCCATTGCAGAGAGATGCTTGTCCAGTCAGGTTTTGGAAAATCCAAAGAAGGATAGTCCACAACTTTCCACGGCAACAGTTCTTACAGTTAGGAAATTTCAGATAAATACTATGAAAATTTTCCTTTGCCAGCATTTAAACCCATTGCCTCTTGCTCTACCTTCTGTGACTCTGAAGAAAGTATTAGAGAATTTTTAATCATGAACAGTCTGTCCCTAAAACCAACTTTTGGGACAATAATGTTATTAGTCCTTTCCCTAATTTATGTAAAAGATGTTTGATATCAATTTTGGAAATAATATTAATTGGGTTTATGAGACAGTATGAGGCAAGACTGGAAGGGCTGCCTTTTAAAAAATGGGTTTAATACCACCTCTGGCTTCCACTCTACAGGGAAATTTCCAGTCTTGCAGGGTCAGCCTTAACCACAGAGGAGTCCAGGGCAGCTGCCTCAGGCTCTGCCTCCGGGGGGGCCCCATGCACTGCCTCCACACCCGCACACTGGCCACTTGCCCAAGCCCCTGGCAGCAGCATGGGCAATGGAGGGCTAGGGGGGAGGAACTACTGCTGTCCCCCTGCCCATCTAATGTTGCTTCTGCCGCTGCACCGTCAACCACAGTTTCAAATCCTAGGGTTTGCTGCTGTGTGGGTGCACAATGAGACCAGTCATGTTTTCTAGTCTGGCATGCTGGGAAACGTAGTCCCAGCATGTCAGACTTAGGAAATAGCGGCCCTCCAGCGTGCACACAGTAATGCATGCAGGCCAGCAGCAGGGTTTTTTAACAGCGGCAGGCAGGTGGCAGCAGCAGCAGGGTCTTCATATCTCCATCGCGCGAGCCAGCCAGTGTGTATGGTGTGTGGTGAGAGAGAGTGTCAAGTCCCCCTGCGGGCTGCGCCCACTGGAGGAGGGCCGCTTCGATCAGGGGCTGCCCTCGGGCCCCGACTTGGACACCCCAGGCCCTTCTGACCCTGCGCCACCCCCGCTGGCAGCACAGGACACCCCCCCTCCCGCACAGACACCCCCACCAGCCTGAGCACAGACGGGCGCAGGGCCCTCCAATGCAACAGAGTTAGTCACGCCCCCAGTGCGCCGCTCTGCACACTTGTGGGAGCGTGCAGGGGGCGGGGCCTCAGGGATAAACACCAGCATTGGGAGGCACTCGGCACTGGTGACTGAAGTGGAGAAACCGGCCGACAGAGCGAGCTAAGTAGCGCATTGTTTTGGGTGAACTATTGAAAATGTGGGTACTTGAGAAGTAGTGTTTATTTGTTGTTGACCTGTATTCTTTCCGTGTGTGCTTGAGAGTGTGAGTGAGAATCTGAGGAGTGCAAGTAAAGGAGTGCGAGCCCCTCCCTTTTCCCCAGGAGCATTACCCTTTACCCACTGGTGTGCAAGCCCCTTCCCCTAGCCTCCTCATTCCCGGGCCCCCATCCCGTTACCCGGTCACTTGCCCTCCACTACCTCCCCTCTCCCCTTTTCTGGTGTGGTTTCCATGTGTTGGGTGAGAGACTGGGGCCCACGACTCCTTCCAAACGCTTGGTGCCCTATGATGATAGGGACCTGGGCTTTCTAAGGCCTATAGGTCCACACACGATCCTGACGGGCATTAAACCTCCAAGAGATCACTCCAGCGTCTCAAGTCTGGGTCCATGCATGGGTAATTGGAGTAAGCGAACACCCGCAGTCCCTGATCCCTTGCCCATTCCCCCCACCTTAGCCCCCCTCAGTGACAGAGAGAGAGAGAGAGAGAGAGAGAGAGAGAGAGTGTGTCAGAGAATGAGTGTGTGTGAGAGAGAATGAGAGAAAACGTGTGTCTATGTGAGTGACAGAGAGAATGAGTGTGTGTGTATGTGTGTGTGTGTGAGAGAGAGAGAGAGAGATATGGGGAGAATGAGTGTGTGTGTGTGCACGCGCACACGTGAGAAAGAGAGAATGAGTGAGTGTGAGTGAGAGAGAGGCAGTTGCTCCCTTTCCCACCCTGTGCCACCCATCTCTCCCCATGGCTGCTCCCTCTCCCCCTGCCTCCCATGGCTCCTGGAGCGGAGAGGGAACTACGACCCAGGCCAAGGAGACCCCCACCAGAATGTTCCTGCTCTCCCCTCCTGTCTATCAGCCTAAGCCTGCCTCTGACTATCAGTCCTCCCAGAAGACCCAGGTCCAACAGCATCTGAAATAAGGGCCACCTGGCAAAAAACCCCACCTTTCCTCCTCCTCCCTTGATGATCAAATGGAAATGGTTCGGGCCATGGGAAACTGGGTGGGGCTGAGGGACCCCCACATTTTGTCTTTGCCCTGAGCCTCACAGTTTCTAAGGCTGGCCTTGGAGTCTCGACGTGGGGGGGACAGCAAAGCCCACCAATCAAGATTTGAATGAAATACTTCTGCAGGGAGAAAATCAGGACCTGGGGATTGGTTAGTTTTTTGTGCCAGAATAAGGGACTTTGGGTGTGAACACATGAGCTGGGAGCCCACCAGAGTCCGTAGTGGTTCCGTGCACCTCTCACAAAGCCACCTCTCACAGGCATGGGGTGTGCAAAACAGGTAGGTGTTCTGCCTGACCACAGGTTTCCTGTGCACCACCCTATCCCTCCACCGGATTGCAGTCGCTGTAGTGAAATTTTAGGCTGCTCCCACACTTCTATTGGCACACGTTACCTGGTGTTGCCTGAATTTCCACAGCAGGCTTCACGTTTCCTGGGTTGACACCATGAGGAGCAGCCCCAAGGCAACCCCATGGTGAACATCTGGTGGCCACAGGATAGATGAGAAGATGAATCTGGGGCTAATGGGGCAAATGTGGAGAATCTTCTCGTTTGTTAACACCCTCAGCTTCAGAGACTTCAGGCCAGTCTAAAGGTGTGACATTACATGGAATTCTAGACAGAGAGATGCATCAGACAGATGGCTGGCATTAGATGAAGAACTAGAAAGTAAATTACATAAATGAGAGATCAGAATTGGTTAGATATAGATGCCGAGGGGGAAAAGAAACCTCTTTTCAAATCCAACGCAACAATTTTCCAAGACAGCTCCTGTCATTTTCCATAGAAGCTTTATGGAGGGTAAGAGTAGCAGTCAAAGGAAGTTGAGAGTTCTTGGTGTGATTAAAGACAGTGAAATCTTGAAACTGATTGAATAAGAGGAAAGGGACTATAATGTAGTCAATTGCCTAGAGGGAATATATAGATAAAAACTTCATTGTCAGTGGTAAAGTGGCCATTGAGCACAGTCCAAGCGAAGTTCTCAGGCTTACAGCCTGAGTGGTTAACACTGGATCCTTGGATGCCCTGTCTAGGATATTAAAAAGGCATTTCAATTCATTATAACAGTTGGAGACAACAACAAACATGAGTTTAAACATGCAGAATATTTTATCCTGATTGGCTTCTATTCTAAATATAGAGAAATCTGCTTGCTTGAAGATACTAGTCATCAACCATTGCAAGTCTCTATTTACAAGGCATGGAGACAAAGTAGTTCAGATGATATGTTTTGTTGGACAAACTTCTGTTGGTGAGACTATGCAGGCTTTCAAGCCACACAGGGCCCTTCCTCAGGCATAGAAATCTAGAAGTGCCCGATGGACCACAGTTTTGCTCCAAAGCCTTTAAACCTTTTGTAAAGTGCAAGTCGAGCTCCACCTGCACTCTAACCACCTACCCTTCTGCTTAAACTGCCTGATTCCTGGACCCATTTCAGTCAGGTTTTCATCTGGGGTATAGCATAGAGACTGTGCTTGTGCCCTTGATCAATCTATGCCTGGAGATTGACAGAGGGAATGGTGCCCTCTTGATCACATCAGCTCTTTCAGTGTAATTTGATGCAGCTGATCATGAGGTGTTGTTGACACGTCTGTTGGACCTTGCAGGGGTGTGCAGGACTGCTCGAGTGGTTGATCATTCCTGTCAGGGAAGTCCCAGAGTTTGTGATGGGAGATGGCTTGTCATGCCCTTTGAGACCTGCCTTATGGCGTCCCACACAATTTCATTCTGTCTCCCCTCTTGTTCAATGTGTATCTGAAACGGCTGGGCGAGATCATCTGGAGGTTTGGAGTGAGGTGCCCCATCATTGACACACAGTTCCACCTATCTTTTTCATCAGACTCAGGTCCTGCAGTCTTGGTGCTTTCCCAGTGCCTGGCTACTGTTGGGGACTGGATGAGGGTGAGGAGACTGAAGATGAATCCAGACAAGACTGAAGTGATGCTTGGCTGATCTTGTGACTTGGAGGGGATTGTGGCCCCTGTTATTGAGGGGATCTAGCCCTTCTGGATCCCTTGCTGTACCTGGATTGTCAGGTTGCAGTGGTGGTCAGGAGCACTTTTCACCAACTCCATCTGGTGAGAAGGCTGTGGCCGTTTCTTTCTGATTCAGATCTGGCCACCATCATCCATGCTTTCATTATCTCAAGGCTAGATTATTGCAATGCACTCTGCATTGGGCTGCCCTTGGTAACTGTTTGGAAGCTGCAGCTGATCCAGAATGCGGTGGCACAGCTCCTTCTGGTGGGGGGTCATCGTGAGCACATTACACCGGTGCTCTAAAGTCTGCACTGGCTTCCTATAGCTTTCTGGGCACAATTCAAGCTGCTGGTTTTGACCTTTAAAGTCCTAAATGGCTTGGGGCCCACATATCTGAAAGACCACCTCTCCTTCTATGCTCCACTGTGAACCCTGTGGTCACCGGCATGCAGGTACCACCAACCAATCTTGTCCGTATGACAAGGGCCCTCAGAGAGGCGTTCTTGGTTGCTGCCCCAGTACTATGGACCTCCCTCTCCCCAGAGATCCACCAGAGCCCAGGCCTGAGCATATACCTGAGGCAGTGCAAAACATTTTTTGGCAAAGCATCAGGCAGGTGGGGATAGAGGGTATGTGGGTGGGTTTGTGAGGTGAAAGTAGCGATTTTCAGGAGATTTGTTATCTTTTTTTTCTTTTGTGTTTTTGTTTCTGTAAGCCACCCTGAGCCTTTGGGAATGATGTGATATAAATTTTAATAAATTAATAAAATAAATAAATTTGGGCAGGCAGTGGCCTGGCAGACCATTGTTCATTGTTGCAAACTTATTGAACAGGTACAGCACTGTAGCGATCCTAGTATGGTGTAAGGGGAAATGGAACCCAAGGAACTCACATTGACAATGGCTTCTTTAGTCTGGGCCATATCGGATATCACCCCGTCTGTGATGATCAGCAGCACAAAGTACTGGGAGTCGTCCTGAACAGCATTCGCATACCTGAGTGGGAAGAAGCTTGTGTGACACAGACATTCTTGGAGGTGGCAAGTGCAAGGTGCAAAGAGTGTTTCAGAGAAAAAAGTATCTGGCCTGGAGATTGAACATGCTGCATTAAACCCTGAGCAGTGCAATTATCCCCGCTGGTGACTCTACAGGGATCGCACACTCTCTCTCTCCCAGACCTGGAAATTTGTATGGACAGAATAAGGTTCCCCACGAAGAAGTTCTTCCAAATTTGAATTCTACACCTGCTGGGACCAAGCAAATTCCAAGGATCCAATGTGCTCCTGAGGGCATAGAAACCCAGAGCAGGTTCTTCCTGGGGGTAAAGGATGGGTCTGTGGGGTTTCCTGGTTAGGACAGCAGTGATCTGCTCGATACTGATCTCAAGCCAAGCTCAGGCCAGTGAGTGGCAAAGAATATAATGTGTTGCAGGAAATGATAACAGCCCTGCTACTAGACACGCTGACATTGGACCCAGCCTTGAAGGATACATTGCTTTGATTAGGGCCTTCTTTACATGGCCCCCGCAAAGTGGGGGTGTCTGTGGGTGTGCCGGTGTGTGCATGGTGGGTGGGTGGGGCATGCATATGGGCGTACATGCATCCCTACTCATTCCCACGCACGGAGCAACTGCCATTTTCGCCAGTTGCTCTGTGCGTGGGGATGAATGTACGCCCATATGCATGCCCCACCCACCTACCATGCACCCACCGGCGCACCTACAACGTGCATGGGGATGAGTGGGGGATGTGTGTTAGGCAGGAGCGTGCATGCACCCTCATTCACTGACCACGCTGTGTCCTTCACACAGGCCTCTCCCACTCAGGAACACACAGATTTTCTGCGTGTTCATGAGTGGGAGAGCCCTGTGTAAAACAGGTCTAAGTATTTCCCAGTTCCAGTTGCTAGGAACATACCTCTCAAGAGTCCTGGATTTTCCAGGACATCTCTTTTGTTGTCTGTCTGGCAGTCATGGAAAATTGCTGCAGAAAGGGAGGTGTGAAAGACAGCAATTTGCAAGCCATCAATGGGACAAATCAGGGATTTTCAAGCAGGGTTGTCCTGGAAAATCTAGGACACTTGAGAGGTATGGCTAGAGAAGTGTCTTAGTTTGTTGGCAGATAATCAGGTGCTTTGGATACTTAAGTGGCAGCTGTGGCGAGGAGTGCATTTTGTACATCTGGTTTGTCGTCTTTGGCCATACATCTCAGGCTCCAATCTTGCCACCATTAACAGCCATTCATCACCTCAAGATTTGACTACTGCAATGCACTCTACATGGGGCTACCTCTGGTGATGACTTGGAGACTCCAACTGGTGCAGAATGTGGTAACCCGCCTTCTGGTGGGGATGGGCCGCAGTGAGCACATACCACCAATGCTCCATTCTCTACATTGGCTGTCTATAATTTTCCAGGCCCTATTCAAGGTGTTACCTTTAAAGCCCTATACGGCCTGGGCCCTGCTTACCTGCGGGACCACCTCATCCCCTGTGTCCTGGATTGACACCTGCGGTTGGCCGAGAGCACCCTCTTAGAAGACCCCTGGGTATGCCAGGGGCAACGTTTGAGAAGGCATTCTTGGTGGCCGCGCCCGCGCCTTGGCTGTGGAACTCTCTCCCGGCAGAGATTCACCTCTCTCCGGATCTCCTCTCCTTCCGCAGACAATGCAAAACCTGGTTGTTTCGTCAGGTGAAGGGAATGGATAGTGGCTAGGGGTTTTGCGGGCAGGGGGTGTTATTTATTCGGGCCACATCTATTTTCCAGGTTTTTATAGGCGATTTTTATATTATATTGCATTTTATATTATGTTTTTATTATTTTTGTTCACCGTCCCAAGCTGTCATTGGGCAGGAGGGGCGGACTATAAATTCTGATATAAACAAATAAATAAATACTAATTGGCCATTTATGCAGTGTCACAGTTGGGTACTGTTACAGTTCCATGATGGAAACTAGCCCACAACCCTCTGGCAGTTACAAGAGGGGCTTGCAAAGCTGTATGATGCTACCTGCATGCAAACTTCGGCTGGATCTACCTGGCCACATGATTAACCACTGGTGCAAAGTTGGTTGGGCCGTACAGCTGGACAGTCTTGAGGCTCTTGTGATAGGCTTCTAGGATGCCCTCAATCCCGCTGCAGTAGGGGTTGTCAGAGTTGCCATTCTGAAGGAGAGAAAGAGGCAAGAGCAAGAGTGAGGGGAGTTCCCACACAGGGAATTATCCTATCCCTCACTTTATTTTCCTCAATCTCAGTTGTCCTTCCGAGTTCTGCTCACAGTTCTGGCCAGAGGGAGGCACCTAAAAGTGTGATGAAGGATCTCCCCCAGCACTGAGAAGTATTGCTCAGATACAACAGGAGCACGGGTGCAGTCAGCATTTTCTTCAGAGTGGATACCCAGTTGCCTGGAAATGTGCCACTCTGGCCCCACACTCTGAATATTAAACCATCTCCTTTAATTAACGCCTCTTAGCTCTTCACCATTGGTTTTCCTCACCCTCTTACTCAAGAGCAGGCAGTAGGGGCTCCATCTGTATCTCTGCAAATTGCCTTGCCTGCTCATAGATACCCCTAAGAGGAATGGGGAGAGGGACTGTGGATGGGAAAGCCACAAGGGGTGTGCAGAAGGGACCTCTATAATTTTAGTTTTGTTTTCATTTTAAATATACATTTCTTTTCAGGTTTTCATTAAAAACTCATTTGTTTTTGTAACATTTTTTATTTAAAATCTAGTACAAAATATAAAAAAGACTGCACATATGCAAAATGGCTGCTGGACCATTCTGCGCATGCACACCCTAATCCAAAATGGTGGCAGCAGTGCATGTGCATGCACATGCATAGTGGCTATTTTGTGCATGCACAGACTGGCTGCCCTTTCCCCAAATGGGGGTGACACTGCCGCCACCATCTTGGAAAGTGGTGTGCATATGCAGAATGGTCCAGCAGACATCTCTTGCCTTGACTTCTGCAACTTCTTTCTCTTTTTGTGCATGCACAATGGTTTTTAAAATTATTTTTTTTAACAAAAATGAGAGAAAGCAAACAAATGTTTGCTTATCCATTTGTTTTGGGGTCTTTAGTTCCTAAAACGAATGAGGCTCCATTCGTTTTAGTAACTTTAAAAATGAAAGCAAAATGCACACTCCTAAAAGCTACTGATGTCCCTGGCTCTCAGTGGCACTACAGAGTGGGAGAGGATGTGCTGCCAGAGGCTTGGGCCTGACTGCAGCTAGGGAGCAAGGAGACTCTCTTGAGGAGTGGCTCTTGGGAAGAGCACTCACTTGCCCAGTCAATGCTCTGCAGAGAGCTGCCCAGGAAGAGGAGGTAACCACTGAGACTCCTGGTTGCTGTGGCTGCTGCACTGTTTGGATGCATCCTTCTCCCCTGTGGCATCTATAAAGGGGGGAGAGGGCGTAGCCAGTGGTGGCTGCAGTCTGGGAAGGAGACTAGAGAGCTGTGCAAAAATCATAGGGTTCTCTCTCTAAGTGGGGAGGGCAGGACAAGGTCCCAGAGCTTTCCCCACAGCTGTGCCCTTGAATAGGAGCTGCTGCCCTAGTGAATTTAGAGAGATAGTAATACCTAGCACCCACATAGCATTTTCTACCCTACCATCTCAATCACTGTTATGCCCATGTTATTTATGTAGAAACTGACACAGAAGCAGGGGACCAACTTAAAAATGACCCCAGAGTTAATGTCTGATCTGGGACTAGAACCAAGTAACCCTGATGCAACCCAGATCACTAGGGATGGGCGAACGCGGTTCGGCAGTTCGGAGGTCAGCCCGAACTCGGCCTGTTCAGATGACCGAACTCGAACCCGAACCCGAACCCGAACATACCGAACAAACCCAACACCGAACGGTGAAATGGCCGAACAGTTCGGTCAGTTCGGATCGCGTTCGGATGAGTTCGGGAGGCAAAAAAAGGTTCACTGGAAGGTCAAACATGACAGGGAGGTGTCAGTCACTGAGGAGCAGACTTCCAGGCACCAGGGGTGGAGAGGCTTGCAAGAAACGAAACTAATTATCTGCCTCCCCCCTTCCCAACACCTTCTGAGCTAGTCACTGTTCCTGAACAGCAGGCGTTGAGTAGGATTTTTAGATTGCTTTAAGTTTCATTTCAGTTTTGTAATGAAATGAAACTTAAACCATAAACTGAAACCTTGTGTTATGCACTGTACAGACTCATTGAGTATGTAATGTATGTATTTCACTACAGACTCCTCTTCTGTTTGTGATTTCCCCCCCATCCCATATATATGGGATGTATATATATATAGATAGATAGATAGATAGATAGATATGGATATGGGACGGGGAGATAGAGAGATAGATAGTAGAGAGTTGTAGGAGTTAGCTTAGTGATAGAGATAGCATTAGTGATTTAGTTTTAGGGTTTGTAGGAGTAGGTCTGTCTACTTATTAGATAATCCATTTAGTTCATAGCATTTAGAATAGTTAATAGCACTTAGATTTAGTGTAGATAGATAGATATAATGTTAGATAAAAAAATAAATAAAAAAACCCCATATAAAAACAAAAAAACAAATAAAAAACAAAAGAAAACCATATAAAACCCAATAAAAAACCAAAAAAACATATAAAAAACAAAAAAACACCCATAACAACATTTCCTGAACAGCCGAATGGCCGAACCGAACAGCCGAACGGCCTAACCAAACGGCCTGTTTGGACGACCGAACCGAACAGCCAAACCCGAACTCGGCGAACTAGCCGAATGGACGAACCGAACGGACGAACCGAACACAGCCGAACTGAACGGCCAAACCTGAACCGCGATCTGTTCGCCCATCCCTACAGATCACTGAGGCTTTGGTCCATAGCTGAAATCACCAACAACCTCATAGCTAAGCCTAAAGACTTCTAGTCAAACCTCACCTTTATCAGTCTCCCTGCTGCCTTTGATACTGGGTGATAATGAATGGGAAAGGGGCCTGCTATGGCCCACCTGGGCCAGAGACTCCCTGTCACTGTTTTTCTTGGTCTGCTAGATGTGGGCGGCCCACACAGTGAGATGTCTGCACTGGTGCAGGTAGGCAGCTGGCCCGGATGTGGTCCCACAGATGATTCTAAGCCCACAGCCTGGTCCAAGGGCCACACAGGTGGGCCAAAATAGGCCATAGTGAGCCAAAGTAAGTGTTTGCAGCCCCATCCCCTGCCAGGGATTGGGGGCCACCATGGCTGGCCATGATTGGCTGCCATAGTTGCCTGTCATGGCAGGGGTTGGGGTGCTGAGGGAGCACCAGGAGTAGAGCTGTCTATTTTCACCTACTGTTGACTTACACCCTCCTGCTTGACTCTCTTCAGTCCCTTGGCTTCCAGGGCTCAATTCTCAACTGCTTCTCTTCCTGTCTCTAACCACTCATTTAGTGTCTCTTGCTGGCACCTCCTCCACCTCTACCACTCTTGGCTGGAGTCATCTAGGGTCCTCTTCTCTTCTCCCTTTACACCCTGCTCCTTGGCAAACTCATTGAATCTCATGGCTTCCACTTCCTACCTTCTCCCATGCCATCTAGTCTTTTATCTCTGTCTCCAGCATCTCTGTGTGGATCTCTCCCTGGCAATTGAAGCTTAACATGTCTAGGACTGAACTCCTCATCTTCCTCTCTAAATCGTCCTCTCCCCCATTCCTTTTTATCCCCATTGATGGGCCACCATGCAGTCTGTTCTCTTGGCTCATAGCCTGTGGGATTCACCTTTGACGCCTCCCTTCCCTTTAAATCTCTTATTCAGTCTGTTGCTAAGACCCGGTTTTTCTCCCTACATAACATTCTAAGATTCAACTCTTCCTTACTGGTCCCACTGTAGCCTTCCTTACTGGTCCCATGCTCTAATCATCTCTCGCCTTGACTTCATATTGGTTTACTTTGCTCTCACTTTTATCCTCTCACTTTTGTTCAACACTCTTGCTGACAAAGCCATCCACCTCGCCCACCGCTTTGATCATGTTCAACCCCTACTCTCCCCACTCTCCTTTTCCTGTTCTCCCGCCTTTTACATCAGCACAAACTTTGTGTCTTCACCTCTAAAGCTCCTCGTAGTCTTGCTCTTCTCTTTCTGCCATCATTCTGCCCATTCCCACATGGGAACTTTGCTCCTCCTCTGCCATCACCCTCACCCACCCAGCTCCCTAAACAGTCTTTGCCCCTTCTACTATGCTGCTCCCTATACTTGGAACTCCGTACCTGAACACATATGCTTTGCTTCCTTCCTTCCAACTTTCAAAATCTACCTCTTCCATCAGGCCTTTCAACATTCACGTCGACACACCATCCACGCCCTCTATCTCCCGCTTTCTCTCCCTGACCTTCTCCTTTGATCTCAGACTCTGGACCGACACCCACACCCATACCGACGGCCACTCCCTCGACCTCATCTTCTCACGAAATTGCTCTCTTGCTGACCTCTACTTTGATCCCTGCCAAAATTCTGATCACTTCCTCGCCTCCTTCAGCCTCTCCCACCAACCCTCCTCCTCCTCCCCCTCTCCGCGCCCCTTCTGCAATATGCAGGCTGTTACCCCCATGGAGTTTGCCTCCTGTCTATCCCCCCTCCTCCCCTCCGTTTTCTCCTCCTCCCCTGACTCTGCCATCTCCGCTCTCAACACCTCTCTCTCCTCAACCCTTGACTCTCTTGCCCCCCTCTCTTCCCGCCCCGTCCGGCCCCAAAACCCTTGCCCCCGGCTCACCCCTAACATCCGCTACCTCCGCTCCTGCACCCGGGCTGCCGAACGCCTCTGGCGCAAATCCCGCTCCCTCCCTGACTTCCTACACTACAAAATTTCCCTCTCCTTCCTCTCCTCAGCTATCTCCCTGGCTAGGCAACACTATTATGCCTCCAGGATTGAATCTTTCTCTCGCGACCCTTGCTGCCTCTTCTCTACTTTCAACTCCCTTCTTAAACCCATCTCTCCTCCACCCTCTTCCCTTGCTGCTCAGGATCTTGCATCATTCTTCACCTCGAAGACTGACAAGATCCGTCAGGACATTGCCTCCCACCCACCTCCTCCTCCCGCTCCCGTACCACCCCCTCCCCCCTCGCTCCTCACATCCTTCCCTCCTGCCTCCCTCGAGGAAATCTCCACTCTGCTCTCTTCATCCAAACCCTCCACCTGCCCCCTAGACCCAATTCCCTCCCACCTCCTGACCTCTATTGCTCCCACTGTCGCCCCCCCCC